>QOCX01001941.1:0-10068 GCA_005959815.1 Sarcophaga bullata | reverse complement strand
TAAAACAACCCAGCTTTGAAGTTGGATGACTTGGTCTTTGAGATATCAGGTTAAGCTGGTGACTGTAATGCTCAAAGCAATTGCCTCACCTAGACTATGGACATGCAATACTGGGAAGCCATAGGCACATGTGTCCTTATAACTTTCAGAAGCTTAAAGTTTATGATTCCAATTAGGGACTCAGGCCAGAAGAGGTTTCCACTGACCCTATTTCTACGGTTCTTACATTAATAAGCTTCCTTACCACTGCAGTTTATGTTTCAGTTCAGCTCATGAAGTATTAAAAGCGCCGAAACGCTTGTTAGGTTTGAGAAATTTCCTTCTTTACCCAAAGAGGTTGTAATAAGTTTCTTACGAACTCAGCTCCTTAATTTCTCTGGAATGCCGTGCATTTTTTAAGGGATTTCGGATCAATCAAAGTCTGGGTAACACTGGTACATAGCTCACAATCTGTGACATCTAACACGGCAGTAGTTCCCGATTCTTTTTAGACTCAGTATTCTTAGGTTTTTGTACGGGGAGCCCTATTCATTGCCAGTATGAGCTCATGTGCAATATGTCTAGGCACTGGTGAACTGAATAGGATTTGTGCCATTCACGGCACAATTGTGGTTACCCCACCTGGTTCCCACAGACAACTTCCCCAATGGAAGACGTGCCGAAAGACTGTAAATATTCAGCTCTCGCCATAAAGAATTGAAGAATCTTGCCAACTGTCCCATTAAGGGGCACGCCAAAAGGGAGCCTTAATTAATTTCTGTGAATACTAAGCTCTTGTTATGTAGCGAAGAAACTTGATCTCTCATTTCCATCCTATTTGCCTGAACCTTCCAAAATTAATATTTCCGTCATAAAAAGATTTATTTCAGAGGCGGGAAGCTGTCTTGAAGGAACTCTTTGATCTCCTGATTTGATACTTTCTAAACGAATGAATCTAACCCCTTGCCTGAATGCGATTTAGGATTCAAGGAGGTTCAACACTTCTTCTTAACAATTACCATGAAATCGTTCTCAAATCTGTCGCCCATACTCGACTTTAAACTAGAGGTTCCACCACTAATGGATAAAATTACCATACACAACATGGTTGGCGTGAGAGTCTAGGTTGTATTCCAAGCCAAAGACTAATAATGCGTCTATAAAGGGACTTTGATCAAGAAAAGGAATTCTATTGCACCAGAACAATATCAGGATACATACAAGTTACTACGGAAAAAATCTATAACTTAGGCTTCCAACTGTTACCGCCCCATTCTACAAATGTAGAGCCAAAGTTTGTTTCTAAAATATTGAAGGGATGGTTCAGCTATTGTGACGAACTCAACAAATCTTATTTAGATAACCGGTATAAAGCTCTCAGGAGATTATGCTGTTGCGTTTAAAAACTCATGGACTTATTAGGCCACCCTTGTAGTTAAAAAAAAGGCATTTGAAAGTTCCAAAACTCATTACATATTTTGGCTTCATTTGATAATAAATTCCCAGGGAAATGATTTCTTTTTTTTTTTTTTTGTTTCCGCATATAATACTCCATTTGCAATTGCATTTCTGTTGTTGTTTCTAAATACAAATCCTAAACAAAATTTTAATTAAAAATTGCATTTAAAAGTATCGTTTACAACACTCACAACAGAATTCAAATAAATTTTAATTTTTTTTTTTTTGAAATTTCCACGGCGGAAAATGCCAAAAATAGC
The DNA here is from genome assembly GCA_005959815.1 of Sarcophaga bullata. Lineage (NCBI taxonomy): Eukaryota > Metazoa > Arthropoda > Insecta > Diptera > Sarcophagidae > Sarcophaga > Sarcophaga bullata. The sequence continues at coordinate 8,371 of QOCX01001941.1, read as the reverse complement.
GGGTGTTCAAAAAAAAAAATTAACGTTTACACCATAATTATTACACTTTATTGTGCATGTATATGTACATGTGCATCTAGTAGATATTGTTGTTATTAGTGTTAGTGTTAGTGTAGCTGTTTTTAATGTCATTTTGGATTCCAATAAAATTTAATTATTTTCAAACATAATACACACACACAACGGTAACTCAACTACAACGCAACAGACATAGCAATCAGCCAAGGCAGCCAAGTCAACCAGCTATACGTAAACATAATAAAATTAAGGGCGAATAGAAAAATAATCAGAAGAACTGGAAAAAGAAACAACAATAACAACAAAAAACTACCAATACTAGCGATACCTAATGCCAGCTATAAAGGATGCCCTTCATGCCATCTATGCCATGCATTTTAAACGTTAAAGCAACTCAACTCAGCTGAACTCAACTCAACTAAATAACTCACTACCATAACCTAAAAAAGAAAACGCTGTTAACGTTAATTTATAACCATGAAGGCAAAGAAAAAAAACAACTCCCGTAATTCCCTAAACTAAACTGTATGAACAGAATGATAAAAAAAGCAAAAACGAAATACTGTTTAGGAGCAAGGCATACTGGGCTTTGGCAGATGTGATGATGAGGCTGTCGGTATATAAATTAAAAGAGGCAGCGGAACTGGGGGGGACCATAATAATAAAAATCAAATGCAATTAGAAGCCAAGAAATGAAACTCAATTAGACAAAAAAGATTGTGTAGTAAATTAACGGCGAAACAGTTTAAAAAAAAAGCAGAAAGAAATTATTACGCTTAACCTTTAAATCGCTGGAGATACACAGCAAAAGAAAATTTGAAAAAAAAAAACTTTCAATTTAAATAGAATTAAAGGAAAAATTAGAATAAAATCACACCAATGCTGATTAACAGAAATTGAATTCCTTTCCATACATAAACTTGTTCTGGTTTGTGAAAACCTAATACACTCCTTCATCCAATTTATTTCTTTAAGTCTCCTAAAAAACCTCTCTCTCTCTCTCCTCTCTCTATCTCTCTCTCTCTCTCTATCTGCCTTTTACTTGTTCAACATTTTAAAAACTGGTTTTTCACCCATACTCTCCACTCTCATACTGCGCACATCAACCTACACCCACACTCGTGCGTGTTTGTTTACATTCTCCACAAATTAGCATAAATAATTGATACGCTATTGTTTTCAGTTCAGTTACGCTTTGGCGCTTGAACAAGTAATTTGTTTTTGTTCTCAATAAAGTATTCTTATGCCAAGAAAAAAAACAAAAACAAACAGAAAGCGCATCCTATTTCAAGCACACATTAAAAGTATTTGCATATTTGAACTAAAAAGCTGTTTGAAAAGACAAAAGCAATCAAATAAAATAAAAAGTCTTTGTAGATTAAATTGGCAACTAATTTGTTGGAAAATCTTTCATATTTTTGCTTTTTAATTAAATTGTAATGAAAATAAAACAATCTAACAAATGCCATAGAAAATATAAAAGTAATTTTTGGCATTTGATTCTAATGGAAGACCCTCGTTATAGTAGATGCCGCATTGCTTCTATTATAAACACGCTAACTTCTTACTTAAGTAGATATTACAATCCTTTAGTCAGAATTGCAACCTATCCTCTCACACCATCCATGTTTAATTCACTTATTTTATCCATGAGTACCATGACCTACAGTTTAACGTCTCATATACTGTCTCAGCTGTCATGCAAATATCTACCATAAGGTTAATAACGACTTATTTAATTTCGCTCTAAAAGATTTCGACATTCGAGGTGTCTAATTCCATAAATCTGCGCTTGGGATTTTGTTTGCAACCGTGTGTCCAAGGTTGACGAATTTCAAAACAGCTGAATACAGAGGACTCATATTATTAGTTAATGCAGTCGTGCCAGACAATCGCAAAGACAAAGGGTTGATTTGTGTATTGTGAACATTCCGTTTACAATGAGCATTCGAAAATCGAAACATATAAACTCTCACTGATTTGCCTCTTGGCTCTTGGCCAATTTTATCTTTTATTTCTTATCTTATTTCAGTCTCCTCATTCAAATTTTCTTTACGGTATACTCTAGCAGGTTCTAGAATGGTAGAGTTGCCATTTTCCGTTATCTAAAAACAATGCCTCTTTAGCAATAGCTACCTTATCTGCCTGGATTTCATTATATTCTGTGGAGGATGATATCTTGAAGAATTTTTGTTTATTGAACCGAAATAGCCGTGCCAAAAATTATTTCTCAACATGATATTGACATGCATGCTACATAGATGGCTCTAAGCATGGAGATAGGATGCGACTGAGGCTCTATATAGAAAACCGTAACTCAAACTATATCTCCAGCCGCCGAACCACAACACGTTTTCCCGAGCCGAGGAAATAGTTGTCAGAGAATGTATGCTCTGGACCGATGAAAATAATTATGTTACTTCACATATTGTTAGGTTACTTGCTAGATAGCATAAAGGCATAGCGAACTAAAAAAAACTGTCATTAAACTGAAATGTTAAGTAAGGCGATTAAAAATTTCTCCTTAAGCATAGCAGGATATGAGTGACCGAAGGAGTAATCGAAAGGCAGAAAGCTAAGAGAGTTAGGGAACCACAGGACAAATCTTGGATAATCTAAATGCCCTTTGAAAGCATTGAAAATCAGGCTAGAAAAGTATATGGAAACCTTACTCAAACTATGATGGAACCAAGGCACAGGAAGGAAAATGTCTAGGTTACTCTAGAGCAATCATTAAAGGCGCCTTGAACACACTGATAAGTATCCTTATAGGTCTTTCAGCCTTATGTTTATATCTGAATGGAAAGATGTGTAGAAGATATCAAGAATTCAGGGCGTATGTCGAAGTCATCAAAACGATGGAACAGTTTTTATGTCGTTTGTGAAAGTTTATAAGTTCAAGATTCTAATATGTTAGGGAAGATCTTATGCCAGACATGGCTCCTCTCAAAGGAGTGGACTGAAATGAGCTGCATGTGCTTGCACCAGATACAGGCTTCTATCAAAAACTTGGTTGTTATCCCTTACATGTAAGCACACAACAATGAATGGGCATGAGACCTTGAATTCTATGATTAACTGCCCCCTTTTAAAATCCTATAATCTTGAACAATGAGTATCACAACTACATACTTATTGATTACGATTCCATTAATTCTGTGATATCGTTAATTGAATATCCTTTAATAAACTTTCATCTAGCATCCAATGAAGAAACCTTGATTTGAAATGAATTTCTTCTTTAAGAAATCAAAATCCTTTTTTAATGCCTTAAAATCTTACAAAAATCCTTTCGTTTAAATGCTCAAAATCACGACTTGTCTTGGCATTTCTCATTCTCTCTCTCTCTCTCTCTCTCTGAACAGTCTTAATAGACCACAAACAGAATGCAAGAAACACAATAAAAGCATAAATAGTCGAGTCAATGTCTGTGTCTGTGTTTTAATGTGCTAATGGGTGGCTAAAGGCCACAGGGATATGATGACGATGAGGGGGTTACTACTTGCTGCTGGCTAAACTCCAGCAACACAACTTNTACTACTTGCTGCTGGTTAAACTCCAGCAATACAACTTAAAGGCATAGGACAAGCCAAGCCAAGACAAGCCAAGGCAATTTATAAGTTGTTTAGGCATCAAGTGGTACTTCCCGGCAAAAAGGATACAAACAGAACACGATGAAGAATATGAAGGAGATGAAGAAGAATACGTTTCTTAAGTATAATAAATAAAGCAATAAAACAACAACAACAATAATAATAATAATAGAAACAACAATAGCAACATAATACTACAACAAGAATTACAACCACAAATAAAAAGGAAATACTTAAACCACACACACACACACAGACACAAGCCAGTCCTCTTATGCTTGCACTGTTACTCTTTAAAGATGGAGAGAGAGAAAGAGAGAGAGAGACGAGAGAAGAGAGAGAGGGAGAGATGGATAGAAAGAAATAGAAGAGAAGAAACTGTTACAATAGATTGTAACAAACAATTATTATTTCCGACGAACATGTAATTGTTTTCCACAATCATTCTCTCTTTTTCTATTTTTTTTTATTTTTTCGTTTTATTTTCTTCAGAGATGGGAATATCAAGTTGGCTTGACTGCTTTCCTTTGCTTAGGCAGAGTTTAGATTGGTTGGTTGCCTGTAATAAAAATGAAAAATTGCTGGGTTTTTTGCTTTTCTTCCTGTTTTGTAAATGGGCAAGGATTTCTTAGAGTGCGAGATGGAGAGAGATAGAGTGAGAGAGAGAGAGAGAGAGAGAGAGTGAGAGAGAGTTTCAAAGTTTAACTGATAGTTTGAAATCTATTTTTACCAATTTATTTTTTTCATGTTTTTCTCTGGCCATAGCTTTCGACTTGCATTGTATTGTTAAATGTTTGTCTCGTGGTCAAGACAACCACTTAAGCCATTAAAAGAAAACGTGTTAATAGTTGAAAAGTGGATTTCGAATTCCAAAGAAAGTTTTTGAAAAATTTAACACTTTGGCTGAAGATAATTTCATTTGCGGTTTTGTTTCAATGCCCCTCAGTTCACATCAAACACTCATTAAATCGATAACAAGAAATTGTCTGCCTATAGACAGTGAAGGCAAGGGATATAACAAGCAAAAGAAACATTAGACTTCGACATTCATGGACAACTTTACTTTCGTTTTAGTTCTTCCTATATTTTTAATGCTGTTGCATCACCAATAGCAACAATATGGGCCAGAAAACTAATCTTATAGTGAAAGTTATTTCAGCTACAGACTTTAACGAATCGTATTTGTTAGCCGATAGGCTAATAACTTACACTTTATTCCCTGAGTTTGACAGAATATCTGAAGTTTATCCGATACATTGGGTTTTTCGTTAAGCGCTTGCTAAATACGATTGAAAGACCTATTGATGCCATTGGAATGTGCAACATAACATCGTTCAAATGACAGCTACAGTCTCCTAGATTGAAATGCATACGAAATGTTAAATTTTTGATGACTTTGTCTTCTAAATCAGGCGGAATTTAACCGGCGACATGAACTACATTGGCTTTGAGGTCCTCTGCAGCGTATGGCATGTTTGCAACTTAAGAAAGCCCAACAAGAAAAAAGTCTGAAAGTCTAATGAGATGATCGCCTGCCCTCAGTGGGCAGTTCACAACAACTCCATCTGCGATAACCCGACATCCAATGCCATAAGATCTGTGTAGAACGTAATTATCACATGTTGCTGGTATCCAAATCATACAGTTCACGTCAATAGAAGTCAGTTATCATCGACTAGTACTAGCTCATACGTCGTTGTCAAAGAAATAAAATCCAGCAACTAAAAATCCACACCAAAAGGTGTCTTTTTCAAGATGAATTGAACATTTTTGGATCTAATGTGGGTCCTTCAATTCAGGCCAAAACAAGATGATAACCATCGATCAATAGTTGTTGCCATTGAGAGTAAAGTCCTAGATCTTTTGTGAATTGATATCGTTCCACAATTCTATAATTTTGTTTGTTCGCACACACATTAATCTTGAAATGGGCCACATCGCTTCCATGTTAAGCATTCGTATTAGAGAGCTGATCAAGCAATTGACAGATTTTTGAGAAACTTTTCTTGAAAATTTTATTTTACGCTCAGAGTTTTTGCCAGAAATCTGCTGAAAGGAAGTCGTCGTAGAAATATTCTTTTTTTATTTCGTTTAGTTGAAGATGTCTGACCTGGAGTTTAAACCCAGGCCTTAGGTCTACTAAGCCATCACCTACTAGACTACGGTATCTTTATATGTGTGATAATTCTAAGCTAACTTACTCTAGTGCCTTAGGCAAGCACTTGGTAAGCTGAAAAGCTTGATTAATGGAAGTGAAAGTCTTCACAAACACTTCTTTTAACCTTTAGAAATGTAGCAACCTAACAAGTAATGCTAAGCTCAGATACCCCTACACCCAGTTGTAAGTATAAAAATATAAATGATAGTCCAATTGCATCATTTAAACACTCGATTAAATGTAAATATTTCCTAAAAAAAAAAACTGAGAAAAAATCCAATGTAATACGCCTGCATGAATACATTTAAAACCCTTACATTTTCACTCTCTTTCTCACGCTCTCTCTCTCGCTCTCTCTCTCTCTCTTCCGCTCTTATAACTAACTTTATAAAAGAAAACACGATACAAAGCACACGATTAATCAACTGCTTTAAACAGGCACGCAGACACACTCACAAAAGATCGCTGTTCGAACATCTTTCGTATTTATTCTCCTCTTCGCAAACAGTACACCGTGCACATATTTTTGGTTGTTGCTTGTCTCATCAAATTAGCATAAATAAGATTGACGCTATTTTTCAGCTCAGTTACGCTTTGGCGCTCAAACAAGCAATTTTGTTTTTGTTCTCAATAAAATAGAAAAAAAGTAGAGCAAAGCGAAGAAAAGGAAATTTGGCAACGAAATAAAAATCAAAAAAAAAACAATGGAGTGTGTAAGTATAACAGCCGTTTGAAGAATCAAAAATTTCTTTTGAGCCAAAAAAGTATGCTTAATTGGCATCACATATTATTTGAGGAAAGGAAATTAAAACCTGCACAACTTTAGCAATGGCCCAGTTAATATTTAAATATAATTTCTATTTTCTGTATTTATTACCGTGTTTTTCTGTGTGGGAAAAAAATTCCAGCAGCATTTTATCTTTTTAACACCTACCTAGAATGGCATGTAATTTTATTAAGGCTTTCCAAACTAGTAACACCATAAATCAAACAGCCCCAGCAGTCTAAAAATCTAGTTGATACAAAACCATTCCGATTTGGTTGCTGTTTTACTTTTAAAAGCCTTCTTGCTGCTGTTTTACTTTCTTTTATTGCTTTTTGCTGTTTCTTTACCTTTTTTTCTGTTGCATAAAATTAGAGTTTTCAGAATAAAACAACAAAAGAAATAAGAAAACGTTTCAAAAAATCTTTCCTTATTTGGGTAGACAAATCTCAGTTTTGTTGCTGCAACTATCAAACGGATTTTATAGTTCAGTCAGTCAGTCTGAGTGCTGAGGTTTTTGTAAGGGAACCTATAAACCAGCATTACTATGCTCAATGTTTTATACAGGATCATACAATTACTGTTATTTATAGTTATACATTGTCTCTCTCTCTCTCTCTCTCTATGTCTGTGTGCGTGTGTGTATATGTATTTAAAGTATATTCTCATTGGCGATTTCTATCCTATCCTTGAGCATATTCAAATGAATGCAATTTATATGCAAGTACAACAGTTTACGGTTTGCTTTTGATTGTTAATTCAAAATGTATAGTTTTTATGTGTACATACCGTACATACATACACATTTATATGTATGTATATATATATCGTATATATAGCATAATAGAGCCCAAAGACTATAAACTGGAATTAGTTGAAAAAGTATACCAGCAAACATTTGCTATGACATCTGAAGACTTTCATTTAAAAATTAAATCAACTGACATGTAATAACGAACTGAAGCTGTTTACGGGCTCGTTGTGACTTAGCCATCCATACATCAACACTATGTTGTAGCAGGAATAATGTCCTAAGGTATTGGGACAAAATGAACGACCGCTTTAAAGAAAATCATATGAAAAATGCATACACAGTCTAGTGAAACAAACCTTTGTGATAAGTTTCTTAAGATTCGGTGAACCTATAAACAGATATCAGACACAAGAAAAAGTCCTAAAAGGCCCGGGCAAACTTTAGTTCTCATATGTGGCTGTTGTTACAGTGTCACAGTCTTCGGCTGAATAGGTTCACTCACAGAAGTATACTCAGCGAACACTCAGGCGTATGAGTATTTTTCAATTGCTGTCGTCAACAAATATCACTCATACGCACTGGTGTAACAAATAATTTACGTGTGAAGAGAGGCGATTTTCAAGAATAGAACACTCTGGTGAAGCGAGCCACATAGAAAAAATACCAACACAATATGAGAGACTAACAAGGTAAGGCAAGAATCGAGCAAACATCAGGCTGTATGGGTTCACTCACAAAAGTATACAACAAGCACGCAGGCGTATGAGCATTTTTCAAATAATGTCGTCAACAAATATCACTCATACGCACTAGTAGAATACATAATTTATGTGTGAAGAGAGGCGATTTCTAAACGGAAATACTCTGGTGAAAAATACCGACACAATATGAGAGACTGGTAAGGTAAGGAAACAGCCGAGCGAACATTTGGTCCACATACATACATACAAAATAGGTCATTACAACACTTCAGTCAGAATTACGACCCAGTTTCTTACACTACTTATGTTATGTGTGTTAATTCTATACATGAGTGGCGAGACCTACAGTTTCAATTCGACTCTGAACAGAAGATTTCTTGAGAA
>QOCX01001940.1:0-17141 GCA_005959815.1 Sarcophaga bullata | reverse complement strand
CCCCATAGAGGCAGTAACTCTATATAAAGGCAACCGTGCGAGCATGGCGGTTCTTATATTAAATGTTTTGTTATATGAAAGAGAATTACGGACGCTTGCGAAAGCAGCGAGCACAATATTTTGTAGATACCAGGGATGCCAATCGGAAAATACCGTATCCCGAAATCCCGGAATATTTCGCGATTGTTCCCGGGATATTTCGGGAATTTTCGATTTTTAAAAATTCCGGGAGTCGGGTTTTCGTAATCTCGATTTTGATATCCCGGGATATTTAGCGATTTTTCGATCCCGAATTGGGATCGAAATCCTCCCGAATCCCGGAATTTTTAAAAATTAATCCCATTTAGCATCCCTAGTAGATACTTATTATGAGCAGTAAAGAATAATTTTTTTAGTTTTATTGCTACGTAGATATGACGGCTTGACCACGTCCTTCATATGAGGAAAAGTGATTTGAAAGCGATCAAAGGTTTGGAACTTGGATTCTAATTCAGGTTAAAAACCAACTGATTGTGATTGATGATTAAGCCAACGCTGAACTTATCATATAAACTGAATATGTATGAGAATTTAGGTCGTAATCCAAATGGAAGGATTGTAGTGACACAAATATGTATGTATGTATGTATGTTTACTTCAACTATAGGATCTTAATCTGAAATTATTGAATATTTTCTTAAAATGCAAAAAGTTTTGAAATAAAATTTGTGAAAGATAATTCATTGAAAGGAAAAATTTTTTGGTTTTCTATACGAAATTATTAAAATTGCACAAAAATTTTCTTTGTTTTACAACGGAAAACATTTTATGTGGTGTTTGGTATTGGTTGTGATTAGATCGTTGGCTGTGGTCAAGCCCATAAAATAATTTTGAATAATTGAGCATCACATGAGTGAAATTAGTTTTCTATGGAACAGTGAATTTGTTTTTGCAATTTTCATTTTCTATGTCAGTATTTTTCGGTATACAATTCCAAAAGAAAGAGAAAAAAAGAAAAACAAAAAGAAAAAAACATTTTAAAAGTTTTAAAAGATTTGAGTCACCAAGAGAAACAAACTCGTGTTTATCGTTTTGGTTTTGGTTATGCTTGTTTTGCTTTTACAATAAATAAAATTATTATTATGATTATGATTATTATTATTGTATGAATAAATATTTATTTGTTTTATTTATTTTTAAAATAAATAATTTGAAATCAGAAAATTTATTTTTTTCGTTTAAACAATCATGCCATACCATACAATACCATACACACACACCACGTATAAATATTGTTTCTATTCTTTGTTTTTTTTTGTTTTTTTGTTTTGTGATTTTCATCATGCAAATAAATATTCATGTGTCATACATACATGCATACATACATACATACATACATACACACATATCATCATACATCGTGTATAAATGTATATGACTCATGTCAAATTAAGTAAATCATTTCAGTTTCAATAAGTTTAAAAATAAATACATACAGTTATACAGTTATACATACATTAAGGCAAAAAAAAAAACATTAAAAATAAGCACGGATTCATAGTTTTAATTAACAACTTCATTTGGTAGAAGCATACATTGAAAGTTGAACAAAAACCGGGATTTCACGGGTATTATTTCCACTGTCAATAAAGGACAATAAAATTTTTTTTTATTTTAATTAATTATTTATTAAAAATCATTATTGATAATCTGTAAAAAACTTTTTAATTCTATTGAATTGACAAAAAAAAAAAAAAAAAAAAAAAAAAAAAAAAAAAAAAAAAAAATTAACGTAACAAAGAAACCAAAACTAAACAAAAAAAAGTGAATAAAATTGTTAATGATTATAAAGGAATTAAATCTGCAAATATAAACAATTTTGTTTTTTTTATTTTAAACGAAAATTTATACGTTGTTAAAGAATCTAATTGGTGTTGCATATTTATGAATATGGACAGTGGGGAGAGACAGAGATTTACTATATCCTGTCAATCCAAATAGAATCGAATAGCCTCATGTTTACATTTTGAAATAATTTGAAACATTTACTTTCAATTCACGTACATGAGGATTATGTTGTAATAGTTCGTTGGCAGTATATCACAGGAAAAATTCATTCACAAAGTTTGAAACTCTACTACCTTCATATTGAAATATGCAACACAGAACAATTTAATTAAGAATTTAATTGTATCGCTTCAAACGCTCTTTTAGAAAACACCAAAAGTCAGTAATAACATGGTATTTAGGTTCTAATTTAATTGTCATGGAGTTGAAATACTTCATTTCACTGTTGAATCATATTAAAAATAATGAAATTTTCTCCAGCTATAATCGTGAAATAAAATTTGCAGTAAAATTTTGAATACTTTTAGTCGCTTTCAAAAAAATCATAGGCATCGGAGGACAAGGAAAGTTAAACGAAAATGTTTATTCAAGTATCGAATTCATTTGCTTTACTAATAAACACTTACGGCATTTACTTAATTTACAACCCCTACAGTTACACAATAGCACTTACGACAATGTCGCAGAAATTCGTACTCACTGAACCGAGAATCATTTTAAACACCACAGTTGGTTGATTATTCCAAAGGTACACTCGAGAATCACTTGAGTATGATAAATAAAACACATGCATGGAGTCCTATTGGAACAAATCTTTTGAGAGGATATTGCCGAAGAAATGTTTTCTGTTCATATTTTATTTTATTTGAGATGCCTGTCCCGGGGCTTGAAGCCTGCCCTCACGTCTAAAAAGCCAACACACCACCTACTAGACTGCGGCGACTTGCAGAGCCGTGATCTGCCATTCCATTTTTTGTCAAACGTTATCATAGCAGAATGATAATGCAGAACTCGGTTTGCCCATATAAATAATGAGGCGTTCTATGTACCAGACTCCTTTAAAAATTGAAGTCCGCACACGTTAAGATCGTTTGTGTTTACTACACACTGTTGTAAGGATGTTGAACCTGAATAGGTGGGGAACACAATCATACAATCATTCCATTTGCAGGAAATTCTAAGCAAACACTAGTAGCAACACATATCTCTGGGACTTAATTAAAAGCAAAATAAAATCATGGTGAATTCAAGTCTACATGGAGTGAAAGCTTGCTATTATCAAACAACATAACACAAAACTTACTGGTTCGTATAAGTCATATGAAGGATATTTTAGTCTGAAGTCGATATTTGAAACTTTAGTATATAATCCCTCTTAGAGTTCTAAATGACTTGGTTAAAGAATGTAAAGAGCACCGGGTACGCATGAAATTTTTGAAAGTGCCAGTACGGCCTTACCACCCTTAATTAGGATTATGACCTAGCTTCTCACATGAGTGGCGAGACCTATAGTTTAAAGTCGACTCTGACTGACAGATTTTTGTGAAACTTTTTATGGCAATTTTATTTACATTCAGAGTTCATGCCAAAAATTTGCTGAGAGGCAGTTTTCATCTTGTTGGAGGTGTTTGAAGCTTGAGTCTTACGTCTAATAAATCAACACACGGCCTTACAACGGAAAACGTATAAATTAGCTGCAAACTCTGAAAAAGGGACGCTTTGTGGAAGGAAGCTGAATACATTTTCAAATCGACGTCTTGTATGACAGTTTACAAAGGTATTTTTCAAAGTTTTTTTAAGAATAAGAAATTTAAAATATTTTAACCTCTTTTGATGATAAATAAAATTTAGATAATGGTTGCATGCAACAATCTTTAAGATTTAAGATACAATAAATTTTCTACAAGCAAAAGTCTCTCGGATTAACGCTTTACTTTTTCGATTTTAACAATGTAGTCTCACGTCTAATTAAAAACCCTACAAACTTTTTTATGATTTTTATGCCACAATACTGTGGTTGTATCAGTAAACTATTTATAGTAAAAAACTAATCTTTAAAATTTAACAGTAATTTTTTTTTTATTTCTTTNTTTTATTTATTTATGCTTTTTTGGTTTATTGTTGTTGTAAATTTCTAAAAATTGTTGTTGAATTATTTTTTTATAAATTTTTTATGTGGTTATTGTAGTTGTAATTGTTTTGTTTAGATTTTATGGTTAAAAATATTTGTATTTGTATTTGTAATTGTGTGTGTTTATTTTTCTTTGTTGCTGCATATTTTTAATGCAATTTTATGGTGTTTAAATTGTGTTGTTGTTGTTACTGGTGTTTGTGTAGTTTTAGATATTGTTGCTATTTGGCTGATGGTTTTGTGTCACTGAAATGTCAGCGTAATTAATGAATGTAAATATTTTCAAATGTGACATTTAAAAATAAATTTTTGTATTTTTTTTTTTTAATTTAAAAAATAATTTTTTTTTAATTTTTTTAACAATTTTTTTTTTTAAATTTTTTAATAACAAAAAATTTTTTATTTAATTTTTTTGTTGATGTTTAATATTCTGTTTTCTATTTTTTTCATATGTTTTGTGTTGTTGGAGGTTGAATGTAAAAAATTTTGTTTTCTTTTTTCGATTTTTTTTTTTTGGAAATTTTTTTGTGGTTTTTTGTAAATTCAAAAAATTTTCTCTATTGTTGTTTTAATTTACTGTGTATGTAAGTAGTATGTATTGATTTTATGTGTTTTTTTTATTTAAATTACTTTGTGTAATGTTGTTGTTTTCTTTTGTTCCGGTTTGCTGATATATTTTCTTTTGTTTGTATTATTTTTTGTTTACTGTGTATGTGTTGTTGCTGTTGTTGTTGTTTATAATGTAAAATTATTATTATTCATATTCTTAATATATTTATCCATAATTGGTAATTTTCCATTTGTGTTTTGCGTTTTATAAAAATAGAAAAATTATTGCAAAAAAATATCTGAAATTTTCTTCTTTTTTTTTCCATAAAAATCGTATCTTTCTTTGAACGTTAACGTTTTTTTTTATTTATTTTCTATAAATTGTGGCCACGCGAAAATAAAAATTTTCGTAACGCTCACTCACTAAAGAACTGCGAACGTATGCCGTGTTAAAGTTGTTTTTAGTTGGCGAAAAAGTAGCAACACTTTCCCAACTGAGAGCCATTTGAACAGCAATCCTATTGCTTGGACAAAAACAAAAACAAAAACAAAAAAAGCTTTACAAAGGCTTGTTTTTTTTTTGGTTTTTGGCCACAACCCCTCCCTATTCAACTCACAAAGAAACAAACAAACAACCAAACAACCAAACAACCAAGCAAACAAACAGACAACTAGACAGTCAGCTGTAGATCCAGCCTGTAGTGGTACTACTACTACAGGCAATGAAAAATGAAAGAAAATTTTTATTTTAAAAACTTAAGAGATTCGTTTTCTTTATTTGTATATAAAGAAGAACTCTTTGTGTCGTTCTTTGTCGATCATTTCATTTAAAAAAAAAAAAAAAAAAAAAAAAAAAAAAAAATTTCTTCGTCTTGTTCTGTATTGCCTTGCAGCTGATGAGCATTTTTCAGTGAAAAAAATTAGAAAAAAAAACAAACGAAAAAATTACACTCATGTGAGCAAAAGTCCCCTTTATATTCACACACACAATCAAAGAAATAAAATATTTCGAAAAAAAAAAAAAAAACGAAATAAAATGATTAAAAAATGTTTTAATGATTTGAATGGACAGTTTATCTATACCGAGACATTTTCTTTTAAAATTTATTTTTAAAAAATGAGGGGGGAGGGGGTGTGCATGGTAAATAAAAACTGTCAACATTAATGATGTTGAGTTATTAGACAGTCTTTCCATATTCTTTCCGAAATCGTTCGTTCGTTCGTTTTTTTCTTTTAATTTCTTTATTATTTTGGGACCAAATAATTAATTTCGACTGCGTTTATTTTCTTTCTAACAGTTGTCAATAAATTGGACTAAGACCCCTCAAAACTTTTTTACTTGATCCAAGGAATTCTAGTAATTTCATGAGCATGAGAAAATAAATTTTCGAAGAGTAAAATGAAGACTGCTAGTGACTGGTGATAACTAAAATAGCAGGATCAATAGGTACCTTAATCCTCTTTCTAATCTAAGCAAAAGATATGAGAAAACTATTGCATGGTATTGTACATTCAAAAGGGATTTCTGCTGTAAGCGAATTATCAAGCCAAACATAGGAAACAAAGCTTTCATGTCCTGAAGTCAAGTCTAGTATAACTCTGTTAGGATATCGAATTTCTCAGAAGACGGAAAAATATCAGAGTCAGACAAAATTATCTTGGTTAAATGAGGCTTGTTGGCTAATAAATTCAAAACAGATTTACCTCAAATATCTCAGTGCTAAACCAAGACATTCATATAGAAAATGAGGTTACATTGGAGGCATCTCTGTAGCTATGGCCGTTATTATTCTCGAGAGAGAGAGAGAGAGAGAGTTTATTAGTTTTAGTATTCTGTTCTGTTCTTTTCCTAGTACTCAGATTAGGTAAATGAGATGAAAATTAACACTAAGTCTGAGCTAGGTATCAATAATTTGCAAAAAGCAAGCACTAAGAATAGATAGATTAAGTCGACCATGTACAAGATAGTTGGTACTCGATTTGTCTTGTTTTGAAAGGTATGATAATACGGCTGATGTGGTCAATTTATGCCTTCGTCCGTTCCATATCACGACTTGTGTGGACTTGCCCGTACAAAAAGAGAGGAGGTACTGTTAAAGAATCAAACTGAAGTAGCGAAATATGTCACCCGATAATTTGTTATTCGCATAGTTAGTTAGGTATCTAGAAGGGTGACACTCACAAGGCTGGCGCACTTCTTCCGGAATCCTCTTCAATCGATTTAGGAATGCACTTTACCACTTTCAAGCTGGCCATCGCGCGGAAATTGTTTCGATAGGCCAAACTATACTGAATCAATGAGGAGTCCTGCTCCAACGCTAGGCAAACTTGGCCCTCAATGGATAGAAACGCGCACCAACCAGTTACTTGGACTTGGTCGTAACGTCATCTCGATCACAGTGGCCATGCTTACAGATCATTTTGTTATGGGAAGACACTCGAAAAGAATTCAGCTCCTATTTAACGACTTCTGCAGTGGCTGCAGATCCGCTGAGGAAGAGGAGACTGTTATCTACTTTCTTTGTCAATGCCCATCTCTTGCGATGTGCAGATATGTAGGTTATATGGCTCTCTAATTCTCGTCCATTGATGTCAAGGATATAGCTTCGTTTATCAAGCTTTTGGATTGGTTTTCCAGCTTTAAATGTGCAGCCCTTGCACTGATCAAATTCTTCTTCCCTGGTTTGGAGGAACTTGGCCAGTATAGGGACTACGTTCAGCTATGGCATCGTAACGGGCCGCTATGCGTGCTCAAGTGAGCTTTTGGTATCAAATCTAAGCCAACGTAAGTGAAAATACCGATAAGCAAAGTCGAAACAATTTTTTTATTCAAATAACTGTTGTTCAGCTGAACACCCATCCTAAAAATTGGTTCGGGTGCAAAGGGTTAATAGAACTGAGGATTATTGAAGTCAGACAATATGGACGGGCTATCAAGAACTTCGAAACTGAACATCAGTGCAGTAACTAGCTGATCTTGCAAACTGAGTTTTTAGGCTGGTGCATCTCGACTGCAGAGAAAGTTTGGATTTTGATGTGGAATACTAAAGTAATTAAAATGTTACTGTGGCTGGTTTGTTAAAACATTACAATAAATTATTATTTAAAATTTTTTTGTTTGTATTTATCAGGTACAATATTTATTTCCTTTTTAAAATAAATTTTAGAAAGAATTTTTTTTTATTTTTTTTTTTTAAATTTTTTGCACCTTCACAATTGAAGTCTTTTTTATTATTATTTTTCAATATTGTTGTTATTGTATTACTTATAACTTTGAAATAATTTTCGATTTCATTTAATTTTATTTAAATTTTTCAAAAATTTTTATCACGAATCAAATGCCTTTAACGCCGTATGAACTTCTTTAAATAAAATTTTACACTGTTTTTGTAAACGGAGAAAAAGCAATAAAAATTTCTTTAATTTTTCTTAAAATTTATTAAAAGTCCCGTGCGACACATTCACAGACATTTTTCTCTTTCCGTATTTTTTGTAAAGCATTTTAAAATTTTTTTTTTAATTAAAATTGACTTCTTATTGCCACACTTTGTTTTAAGCATTAAAAGTCGGAATCGTTTGGGGTTTGTTTTTTGCTTTTGAATTTAATTCGTCAGAGTCTGAGTGCAAATGTGATGCTGATTATTAATAAGAATTATACGCTATGCAACCAAGAAAGTGATAAGAAACAAAAAAATTTTTTTTTTTATAATTTATGGATTATTTTTGTTTTTTTGTTTCATTTTCCTTTTGTTTTGTTTTTGTTTTTCTTTTGATGCGTAAATTTAAAATAATTTGTTGTTTATTATTCGTTTAATAATGTTGAAACATTTTTAATTTTGAAAATTTTTTAAATCTTGTTGCATTTGCGGTTCATGCAATTGCAATCAACCTCTTAAAATAATTTAATTTTACTTTATTTACACTTCACATAATTTTAACGGCCTTCGTAAAAAAAATAATTGAAATTTTTGTACTGGGGGCGGGAGGATTTTATAAGACCTGAGACCACGGTTCAATGCCCAGGTCAGACGACTTCAACAAAATGAAACCTGAAACAATTTTTTTAGGCGACTTCCTCTCTGAAGATTTCTAGCAAAATTCTGAGAGTAAAAAAAATTGCTTTTTAAATGTTTTTTTTTTTTCATTTCGAATTCGGAATCGACTTTAAATTGTAGGTCCCACCACTTGTGTACGAAGTTAACACTCACAACATAAGTGGTAAGAGAAGCTAGGTCGTCGTAATTCAGAGTCTGAATTCCAGACTAAAGGGCTATAATGACCAATTATGTAGTTATGTCTGTATGTACTGGAGAGTAAAAGGCCTTAATAAGTTCTTTAAGAGTTTGCTTTAAAAATCATTATCACAGTACTCCGTCCTTTAATATTCTGTGGTTTAAATAGGATATGTATTCTTCCAAGATATGATTTTCAAACAATACTTTTTCCTTTTGCAGGACGGACAATATTCTTTTTTTTTTTTTTTTTTTGGAATAATTTTCAAATTCTAAGTTTGTTTGACGTGATATTTTGGTCAGATAATCTAAAATTCTTTCAGTCTCCCCGTCCACCTAGTGTCAAGTATAGCGCTAATTGAGTTCTCCTGTTTTTACACACACACACACTTAAATTGGCATGAATTGTAGGAAAATCTTACAGAATTCACATTCGTTTTGATGTCTTTGTTTCACATAAACGGCGGAAAAATCATCACTGCGGGTGTTAAGGGGGGTTGAGAATATTAAAAATTTTTATTCGTTTTTGTGCTAACAAGGAACAATGAACTGTCCTTCTAGGAAAATAAGCAACTTAATGAATTGTTTTTTTTTTTCAACCAAGATGAAATTTCAAATGATTCACTTTAAGGCGAATGAATCATTTTGTTTGATTAATAAAAATAGCAACAGCTATTCATAGAATTTATAAAAAATTTTTATTCTTGGAATTAATTTATTGGAATTTGTACTGTGATACATTAGTGGCAGGACCAACAGCTTAAAGTTGGCTCCGAAGGACAGATTTTTTTTGTGAGACTTTTCATGGCAATTTTTATTTACTCTCCGGGTTTTTGCCAGAAATCTGCTAAGAGGAGGTCACCAAAGAAATATTTTTTCATATTTTGTTTTTGATCGAGGTGTCTGACTTGGGGTTTGAACCGTGATCTCAAGTATAATAAGCCAGCCAGCTAGCTACTAGACTAAGGCGGCAACTATGTTAAGTGCCCCACATTTTTAATTTTTAAAAAGAAAACCAGATTAGATTTTATATGTATAGGGTGCTCCATATATCGGTTTAAGTCTGAACTATTCGATATTTTGAATCTGACAAGACTTATGTTCACAAAATTCAATGTATTACCTCCACAGAACGTAATGAATGGATTTACGTTTGAGCAACATTGCGATTTATTAGAAATTAATTCACAAAACAAAGACAATTGTTAGGAAATTGCAAGAAAATGTCGTATAAAATTAGGTCGCAGCGAAGGACCAACAGTGTGCCCTGTATACGCAAGTTTATTACTAAAGTTCATTAAACTGGTTTCAGTGTGGATGCGCCATGACGTGAACGTGCTTGTACAGTGAGTACACCCAAAAATATCGAAACTGTGGCTGAGATGTGCTTGAGAATCCATCAACATTAACATGTCATCGTTCTGCAAGAATTAAACCATTCGCAACAGTTACGTCGAACGTTGCGAAAAGATCTCGGTACGACGCCCTTACAAATTTCAATTAGTACAAGAGTTGAAGCCTCATAACATCGCTTTGTTTTCGCTGCGTTAGATGGGCCAATGAGAAATAGTACGATAATGTCGATTTTGTCAAATAAAGCAAAATTGCATGTATTTGGGCTCAGGAAAACCACAATGACTTACAGAAGCCAATGCATCCATTACGAGTAATTTAATTGCTGCGGCTTGTAGAACGAAAACATCATTGGCCCATATTTCTTGAAAATAAGCGGCGCAACCATACGCATCATGATAACAGAATTTTTTGTACCCGCTCTTCATAACATTAATGTGAACAATGTTTGGTTTCAACAGAATGATGCAACTAGACTCACGTCTCATGCCCCAGAATCGATTTATTGTGTCAAACGTTTGATGGCCATTTAATTAGTCGAAATGCTGATGTCAATTGGTCGCCATTAGGCTGCGATTTGATATCGTTGGACAGTTTCCTATGAGAAGCCGTTAAAGAAAAGTGTTATGCCGAAAAACCAAAAAGAATTAAGCATTTGAAGGCCGTTATTCGTGATGCCATTGCCTAGATACAACCCCCATACACTTGAAAAAGTACATGAAAATTGTTCCGATGGAATGAGGTGCTGTGAAGCCAAGCCTCGTCAGCCATATGAATGAAATAATATTTCATTTTTATACGAAACAATTGAACTTTACAAGAAAAAATCAAATAAATTTGGAAAAATTTTCAACCGTTATGGGTTTTATTAAAATTTTGTAAATTTAAACTTTTAAATGGCCCACCCTATGTAATATGCACACAGATGGATTGTAAAGTGAAGTAATTTAATTTCAATTGAAATAAAACTTAAATCATGTAAATATATTACTTATTTGCTTAATTAATTAATATTGCGGTAGGTTAGCATTCATTTACAAAACTTACCTATAAAGAGAAGAAAAAAATAAAAAATTGTTTAAAAAAAAAAATTAAATTCGTTAATATACGTTTGGAATATTGTTAAAAAAGTTAGATACGCAGCATAAATTCTTATTTTTTTTTGATTCAATAAATAATTTTTATGAAAAATTTCCAAATTTCTTAGAATGCTTACAAATATGGTGCTAAGTAAAGCATAAAAATTAAAAATTAAACAAAAAAAAAAAAAAAAATCAAGAGAAATCCATCAAACATAGAAAAACATTAAAAAATTTGAAATTGTTTTGCAACAGACGTCATCGTTATTTATTACATCATTTTGCAGATAAAAAAATCAAATTTATGAACAAACAGATTAATCCTCCAAATGATTCTCATTATTGAAAATTGATTTTTTTCACCTCTGGAAATACAATTTTTTTTTTATTTTGATTTGTATTCTTATTATTTACCGTTCGTTCCAATTACAAAACATCAATTTAGATTTTCAAAATATTACAAACAACTGCCATAAAAAAAAAAGAAATCCAAAAAAAAAAAACGCGTCTAAAATACAAAAAATAAAAAAAATTGTGAAAATACCCAAAAAAAAAACTTTTAAATAGAAAAAAGCATTAAAGTTTTCAGTAACCATAACGCCATTAAACAACAAAAAAAAATTTTTTTTTTTCAAAAAAATCTGCAACATTGTGAGAACAATAGAAAAATGTATTGAAAATTTAGTTTTTCATATCACAGGGTGTATACGAGTATATGTATGTATGTATGTGCATACATGTAGTAATAAATAATTTTACAATAACAAAATCTGTTGATAGTGTTGATATTTCTTCTTCTTTTTTTTTCTTTGTTTCGTACATCATGACTGACCGACCCAAAGCAAAATTTATTGAACCGTTCGACACTCAAAATAAATATTTTGTTTTACGTTCTTGTTGTTATACTCTATGTACAGTAGGCGTCAAAAGAAACTGTACTCTATGGATAAAATTCGAACAATCTTCAAACTCAACTTTAACAATTGAAGGAGAGTGCCCGAAAAAATTTGTCAATTGATTTCGAAATTTTTTGTAATTTTTTTTTTGTTTCAATTTTAAAAACTGGCAATGAATTAATTTCAAAATAAAAATAACGGTAATTTATTAATGTATACTTTTTTTTGGCGCTCACTGTATATACAAATATTGCCAAGTATTTGTAATTGTTTTGTTTGTTTGTGTTTGGGTGTATGTGTGTGTATAGTGAACGAATATTATTTTTAAAACTTTAAATGTTTCTACTCATGCATTCAACAATCAGACGCGAATGAAAACATTTTCGGAATTCATTTAAAATCAATTCAAATGCAGTGTGTAAGAGTGAATAGGAAAAAATCCAATGACAAGCGTATTATTTGCGTTATTTTAGCATTCAGTGGCTAATATTGTGTTGTCTCTAGAATTAATATCCTCGTATAATATGACGCAAATTGGTTGTTGTAGGTTACAACAAACAGAAAACGATTTAAAAAAAACTGTACAGGCAATGGACGACTACAATCTCAAAGATACCCTTCGAATCCGATAGATCAAGCATTGACTAACTCTCCTCAACATCTGTTATTGTGTTCTTAATATGCAGTTGATTAGCGGAGACCTCTCTCGATCATTGAAACTAAGCACTTCAAACTCTCCATTCTTCTCAAACTGATGCATCTGCGTTGGAAGGATCGCAATGCACCAACAATGGGCTGTAAGAGCTCTTTAACTACATGGACTTTGTTCAGAGCGTTACCACTCACCAGCTACGCTGTCTTAAGAGCTCCTTAACTACATGGACCTTGTTCAGAGCATTAAGACTCAGCAGCTACGCTGGCTTAAGAATTTGTTCAGAGCATTAACACTCACCAGCTACACTGGCCTAAGAGCCCTTTAACTACATGGACGTTGCTCAGAGCATTAACATTCAGAAAATGATGATCTGGTAAGGATGATGAAAGGGGTAGCGGACGTCTACTTTGAAATCATAATTATCTGCGGTATAGGAACGATGGCACAAAGCCCTGCCATTGACTGGTATACACTGAGACTGGCTGAATTTCATAATAATAACCGACAGTTACTCCATAACAATAACTTCTCTTCCTAACCATAAAGAAAATCCTACAGTACAGCCAAAAATAAAGTGTAAGTACTGGTTACTGCACTTGAGTTCTATAGGCAATATTGGTATTATTTTTACTTCCATAGGAGGCTTAGATATTCCATAGATGTCTGGGTCTTGTTGTGATGTCAGTACTAAATGCTTGATCTGAGCTATTAACTCCATCGAAGGTTTTAAATTACATCGTTCAGACGGTAAAATTCTTGCTAACCTGTAGCAATTCGTGAGTCATTCCCTGGATTCAGTATATTTCTAGGGCCTGCCAAGAGTTTGCCTATATATTCCGCTCTCAGAAGACCATGCTGTTAAGATTCGATGTTGAAACTCAATATTTCCATACTGAGGGAAAAGAAACCTCAGTTTATGCCTCACGTTCAAATTCCTGGGAGTTACATTCGATTATAAACTCTGGCGGAATACATATACACATACATAGTTCGTCATTACAACCTTTCAGTCAGTATTACAACCTAGTTTCTCAACCCACTTCTGTTGTGTGTATTAATTTTATCCATGAGTGGCAAGACCTACAGTTTAAAGTCGATTCCGAACGGCAAACTTTTAAGAAATTATGGTGGCAGAACATTAATCGTAGGGGGCCTTTGGTGAAATTTAGGAACTCAAATCCTTTGTCAGATAGTGACCGCACTGAGTGCACCCTTCTGATGGCTGCAATGTAACTGCAAGGTTCTAAACGATGTGAAAAGGCGATTTTTTCTAATGCCTTGGGGTCAGCACGCACAGCCTTATGCCCTGCTGAGTTGGGTTTTTATGGCGCTGCAGGCAACTTCTGCTGAAATTAGATTGAACATGAATGATTGAACATGATTGAACATGAATGATTGAACATGAATGATTGAACATGAATGATTGAACATGAATGATTGAATGGTGAGTATCATGAATGATTGAACTGCTGATGTAATCATTATTCCTTATTATTTGACGATTGCTTTACCATACAGTTTTCGAATCAGAATCGAAATCATCTTGTTTGTAGTGTACATATCGAGGAATTGGATATCAGAATGCTCACATACAGATTCTGTGAGCACTGCATTGCCATCCAAGCAAAATTTGGTTTTATGTTGAGGTTTAAAAGACTTTAGTAGAAGTTAGTTAGGTTACAGGTCGAAAGGGTGGTCTTTATTACCAAAGCTCATTTGAGCACGCACCTAGCTACCTCCCAGAGCTACATATGGCCTTAGTATGGTATTTTATCGATGTTATTGACCACGAATTTTCTTCGGAAAAAAGATTGAGGAATATCAGAAGTTTTCCGTTAATTTGGGTCCATCAACGCATTTCTACTTGAAAGGCATCTTTGTAATATTACCTACTGAGGTAATGGTTATATTGACCTATGATTGAATTATAAATTACGAATTTTTTTCATACTTATTGTCTCTGTTCACTGCCTGTAAATCATCTAGATTGCAATTGGTCAATACATATCTACGCACTTGCAATGGCCAGTTTTTAAGTGTTCTATATATGAAACTAATAGTCCTCATGTAATGTTACCTATATAAAAACAGGCAGTTAAATACAAATTCTGTCTTGAGAAAACATCCCAATCTAATAAGCTAATCAATCTAATTATATTTGCCATTATAAGGCCAGAGTGGATTGGGCTCAATAATTTGCCAATATATTACTCGAGTAACATAAAATAAAAAAATCTTGATTAATAAAGTTTTTTTGAATGCAAATTTTTTCTTGCTTCTTCTGTTCATTTCAATGATATCAATTCGTTAATTGCTATGTTAAGTGTGACTGTTTTGTTACATTGTTATTAACACTTCTGCTGTTGTTATTTTGAAAGTGCAGCTGTTTTTCATTTGTTTTATACATCGGAGGCACAAAAGAAAAAAAAATTTTTCACTGAACTGACTGCATGATATCTTGTCTACTAGCACCTTTTTGTAAAACTAAATAAAAAATGAATGAGTGGTGTATAATTTCCTGAGCATTTAGCAAAACAATCAAAACAATACAATATATATAAATAACGAAACAACAACTATCAACAAACAAATGTTAAACAAATTTCTTTAAATAGAATAAAACTGAATGAATAACACAAAAAATGTACAAAAAAAGAAAAAAAAGATACAAAAAGTACTTTAACCTCACATTTTCCGCACATACATACACACACACACTTGTCCCATACACTTCTATTTCAAATGATAGACAAAAAGAGAGAGAGAGAGAGAAAGCCAATCTTTTCATACTCCCAATTGAGGTTGTTTAGTTATGTCATGAGTTGAACGTGTATGTGTGTAAGCTAGGGAATGTATGAGGGTGCGTGTGTACTGTAACGGTAAACATAGTTTATAGAGAGCATTTGAGTATTATTGTTTAGGTGCGTGTGTTAATTGTGGATGTTTATATTGTAATGTGTATTAAATCTTCTAATATTGTTATATTATTCTTCTGACAATAATTGCACACTCATACACTATAAATTACATTAACAATCTAAATATAATTAATTCTATAATATAAAGTAAGAAGTGTATAAATTAGTGTTTTAATAAAATGGAGGTCTTTCTCTTTTTATAGTTTTCGAGTTATGTTTGATTAATTAAATTTTGGTTTGATCTTTCTTCAATTTGGCAGATTTTTTTCTATTTTTTAATCTACGATTTCAGTTCCTTCTAACCTCTTAACCCTCCTTTATCAATTTTATCTAGGTTATTAGCCTCACTCTATATCGTTTTTTTTATTTTATTTAATATTTTTTTTTTTTTTTTTTTTTTTATTTATTATTTTGTGTTGCGTGATTATTTTTTATTATACTACTTTCCTAAGCTATATTTTTATTATTAGGGAGAATTATTCTTTCCTTCTTAGAGTTTAATAGTGAAGACTTTGATAAAATGTATTTTAGGCTATATGTGACAATGCGGAATTGTTCCTTAGATGATTCTTGGCTCGAAGTTCATTTTATATTTATCTGTTGAGATTTATAAAGTATGCTTTTATTTTACTCACACTACTGTATAAGTTAATATTTTTACTTAATTTTCGATAAGTGATTCGAGCAGTGTTGTTGTTTGTTTAACTTTTCGATCTATATACATATAATTTACTTCCCAATATACTTTAAGTCCAAAAAGTATTATAGCTTCTAGCCATTAAGGTTTATTATAATTAGTATATTAGGATTCGATTTTTTTTATTTTTTCAGAATTTTTCAGAATTGTCCTTTATTCTTCCTAAATTATAATGACTGATCTTTATTTTTAAGGGAAAAAAAAAGTTCGCATAGACTGTTTAGTGATTTTTTATATTTATCTTATAGTACTATGGATGCATCGTTTATTGAATATCTTGGGTAATTCATTAATGTGCCATTTTTTTTGAAATAAGCGGTTTTTTTTTTATTTTTGACTATTCATAGTTCTCACTAAGAATTTTTTACGACTTATTTTAAACTGAATCCCTCTTCCTATAACTATTCTTCATGACTGATACTATTTATTAATTATATTTAAATTTCAATTTAATATATAGTAGACTCTATGATTTTGAAAATTGCATTCGCAACAAGACTTAATAACAAGATTAAATCAATTAATTTGGATTCTGTATGCTTTTTTAAAAGAGGACCTGTTATGGTGTATAAATTGGCCAAGAGCAGATCTTGGGACATGAACAGGAGTTTGTTGGCTCCCAGGAGGAAATGTTTAGAGCCCTTCCGGAAACTGTGGAATACATTCGAAGCGGAAGTTTATGCCATCGAAAGACGTATTCAATTCAACTTGTACAGGAGGAACAAAAGGCAAGGCACAGCAATATTCTTTGACAGTCAGGCCATGCCATTCTAGCACTCGATGCTTATGAAATTAAATCAAAGA
>QOCX01001939.1:5598-19578 GCA_005959815.1 Sarcophaga bullata | reverse complement strand
ATTTTTTATAGAATGAGAAAATTAGCAATAGAATATAGCAGAAAGAGTGTATTCGAGTCTACCGAATGAAGATGTGTCTTGCCTTAGAAAATCCTTTTTTACTTCAAATCAATTGGATTTCCTTACACATCGACTAGTGAGTTGGGCCCCAAATATGTAGAGCAAGTAGCTGTGATTTGACTCCGTTGAACTATTTTCTATGGGTCATCGATAAAGAAAACTGTTAGACCGTCAGACCAAAGACAATTGAACATGTGAACGTTAACATTCATTATTCGAAAAAGCGCACAAAACTTGGCCCGTAGGAATTAGGTACTGCGAAGACAGCCGCAGCGGTCGTATGAATGAAATTGTATTCCATTTCTAAGCGAAACCATTCTACTTTACAACAAAAATATAAATTCTGAATTATTTCAAACCGTTTCTGTTAATTGCATTTTAAACTCTTAAATGGTCCGCCTTTTATGTTGTTGAATTCTTTGCTTTTTTAATTTAATGTTGCATACTTTACGGGTGTTAAAGCATAAGCACTAATACGTATGAGCAATATTTTTTGAATACAGCAGCGTATTACATGTAACTCATACGCCTTAGTGTTGATTGTTACTTAATGATTCTACCGCATTGAAAGCAAAATGCAATGGAACTGCATTACGAAAAACAAACTTCAATGATTTAAAACAAAAAATTTCCTCCCTTTTTATTTTTTTTTTACTAATCAGCAAACATACTAAAGTTATTGAAAATGTCCACCAAAAGTTCCTGTGAAAGTTAATGGTTGCTTCACAAATGTTCTACGACATGGATATCAGCATTCTGACTTGAAAAAGTTCCACTCTTAGAAGTAGCCACAGAACAAGTGTGTGGTAGAGTGTAGTAATGGAGGAATCGAAAAGAGTTATGCATGTGCCTTAATACGTCATGTAGTGTACAGTAAAGTCTTGTTCCTGACCAACTTTGGTTTGCTTTTCACTGCCAATAAGATTAAATCTCTGCCTCAGAAAAATAGTCTGCCTACAGACCAGAGAATTTGCAGAGAATTTGAAGGCCAATATTCGTGATGCCATTGCCTAGATACAATGCCCATACACTCAAAGAAATGCACGATAATTGAACCGATCGAATGAGGTACTGTGAGTCCAGTCGCTGCAGCCATATAAGTGAAATAATAATCCACTTCTGACTGCAATAACTATACTTCACAACAAGAAATAAATTTGGCAAAATATTAAACAGTTTTTGTTTTACAGCATTTTTAATTTAAACTTTTAAATGCCCCTGCCATAATGAATTTTACACTTTTTCTTTGTTAAACAAAGCAAAAGCAGTTAGGAGTAGCAAGAAAGTCTGGAAAGTAAGTTTCTATAGCAAATAATTGAATCATGTGAATGGAAATCAATTTTTTTCTTTTACAACAATAAATACGATTGTATTGTGGATACTTTGCTCGTAGCAGTAGATGTTTACTTTCTATTTGATGCTGGGAAAATATAAGCGACCTGCTGTGAAAAATCTCATAGCCATTCGCCGATATGCGAATATTAAACTTTTCAGTTTGAAGATTCAAATCGAAACAAAAGAACCAAACAGAATCATACAAAAACAATTTAAAGCTTTTACTTCTTTGTTCTCCACTGTTGATTTGAATACCTCAATTACTCCATTGTGGTTTTATGTTGTTTTTTTTTTCTTTTTTTTCGTACAACAACTTGTAGTTCATCTCTTTTAACGGAATGGTGTTATAAAAACAAAGTGTTTCAGTTTTTTTTTTGCTACGCATTTTAGTGTTTCATTTAAAAGCTAGAGGAAATCCAAAACAAGAAAAAAAAAGAAAGTAAATGGTTATTGCCAAGGCACAAATATTCTGCATAAAAATGAGGCAAAAATATAGAAAAAAAGAAAAGAAAACACGTTCATGTCGCTTATTCCCTGCTTTTCCGGAGATTTACGCATAAAATTGAATGGAAATTGTGCATGAAAAGCAAATTTCTTCAATTTATATCGACCGTTGCGAGTGCTAGATCTTAACGCTTGTATTCATTCCTCTTTGATTGGATAATTAAAACCATCTTTTACGGATACAATAATAACGAGAATGGAAACATTTTTTAAACTTTCAAAATAAAAGTTTAAATATAAAAAGAAAATGTTTCCGTAAGACTTAAAGCATGCATTTAAAAGATAAAATATTTTAAAGCAAGAAAAAAAATATTAAAAAAAGGGTTTCACTTAAGGGTTACAATTTTCAAATAACAGACAAAGTAAAATGAATTTCTTCAAGTCTTAGAATCGCTTTTATATATTAATTATAAATTTTTTTTTTTATGCTCAGCTGCCTTTAATTAGTTTAACGGCTACCAATACTCAGCGGATTGGTCCTGGTAGGTAGTTTGGTCAATTGTATTTGTGTACAATTTTTGTATCACAAACTTGACGCGTTTTTTGATATTAGTGGCGTACGAAATGATGTATATAAAACTGATGTCTAGCTGTTGCAGTTTGATGTAAGATTTGATAACGCAAGACGTTCGATTCGATGACAAGCAAAGACCATAAGTAGATGGAAAGGTAAAAGTCTGACAGGCACTTTTATCAAGATGATAGACACACACTTAGGTTATGTAGGGATGTTTGTGATACCAGAAGTCTATCATTTCCTGAAATATTCCGCACCTATAGTCCTGTACAGATCGAGAAAGTAGCTAAGGGAACTATTGAGAAGTTGAAAGTATTGATCAGTTTACAATGAAAATGTACCGAGTGTGGATTTGAATCAAATGGAATCACAACTTAAGCATTTGCTTTGCAAAGATACTTTCTAGTTTATATTCCATTTCTTATTTTTTGTGAAATACTAAAAAAAACCAGTTAGTGTAGTAGATTATCTGACTTCCAATGCACTTTTTTCACTTGAACTTGAATTCACTTATGTAATGATGCCATTCACGCTGGGCTTGAATGTCAAATAACACTTCATATCCGCAGGACAAATATTACAAATATCGCACCCATAAGATAAATATGGCAGCATGATGTATTACTTGTGCGAGGTCCTATATGCCGCCAAGAAAATTGTTCCGAATTTAACAACAACCAGTTTAAAATTATAGGATCGTTCACACCATGTACTTAATATGCCAACATATTTTATACATTATGTTACATATTGCCTGCAAAGAAGCAGTAAATAAATATTTATCGCACAGTAAAAAATTTCATATTGATCTGATGGAAAAGTTTCAAAATCCCAGTTCCCTTTACGGTATTTAATTATTCTTAACAAAAGTTAAATAAGCCAACAAGTAAGTAAGTTTGAAAATTCCCATAAGTAATGTTGAAAGATTTGGTTTTCATTCTATCATTAATTCTCGCAATGGGTATTGTGAGAAAGAAAGCCTAGGATTTACATTTTTTCGTGTTCTTGTAAAGCTTTTGAAATATTCATTATAATGCCTTTTGGAATTATTTACTAGCGGAAAACCACTAATAGCTTAAAAGCATTTTTTTGGTTTAAATTAATGAAAAAGAACGCAAACTTAAAATTACCCTAAAGGTATTAACCCATTAAGGTTTGTCTTTGATCTGCTCGTAGGCACAAAAGCAAATCTTCCACTTTGCCTCTATGAAGTAAAAATTTAAGCTTGCAAGAAAAATTAAAGCACCCCTCCAGCTGTATTTATATAAACATTAGGCTGAAATGGGTTAAGTTCAAAAGTAGCTGAAGAGTACAGGCGTACAATTCTCCTTTGCAAATAGATTTATGTGTCATGGGCTTTAGAAAATCCACATCATATCACATCATATATGTGGTATGTACATACTTTGATGAGAGATAAAATTAAATTTACTTTTCATTTATAAAAAAAAAAAAATTAAAAATAAAAAGAATAGAATGCCGTCATATATTGTATTAAAGGAAGAAAGAAAATTTCCTAGGAAGTCAATTTTATTTTCTGTTCATTCAACTTCACAGATTTTCACAGATTATTTTTTAATTTAAAATATTTCGTTTTCTTCTATAAAGAAAATTTAAAGTATGCCTTAAAATTTGTTCGAATTAAGTACTCTTCAGTGCTTTGATTGTCTAGTAGACAATGTGAGTTTGATAGTCCGCCGTAATTTGCATTCGCTTATTAGATGCAAGACGACGGTTTAAACCCCAGCCCAAATATCTCGAAAAAAAAAAACAAAATATGAAAACGATTTCTTCAGTGACTTCCTTTTAATAGATTTCTGGCAAAACAAAACTCTTAGACTAAAATAAAATTGCCATGAAAGTTCAATACACAACATAAGTAGTGTGAAAAGTTGGGTCGTAACCTAGGATTGAAGAATTGTAGTGACCAATTATAAGAATATTTTGATACTAAAAAAAATTAAAGGTTTTTACCGAATGTATTGAAGAAATCTGGGCAGTTTTACTATTTAAATTCATTGAAAAATTTACGTTTTTACAGAGTAAGACAATACGTGTGCATCTACAATGCTACGTTTCTACGTTTCATTTTCATTACAGTTAAATATGTATGTATGTCACATGCTTACCATGAAATCTGTGTGCTTTGATATCGATTTAGATCATACGTTTCAAAGCAAAACATTACGATGAAAATGATAACATTGTGATGATTTCGTCTGTCAACGGAAATGAAAATAGCAGCAGCACCAGTTCATATGGCAAAAACAGATAAAAACACAACAGAATTGATTTTGAACAACATGTGCCAAGAACAATAATATCACCAGATACACAATGATAAAGAAGACAGCATTTGTGGTTACTGCGGCTGAGAGGTAGATGACAATAGTTGGGTTAAGTTTTACATTTAAAAGTTGGAAATATTTTACCAAACAGATTAAAAATGTTCGTGTAACAGTTGTTATAAAGACAATAGTTAAGGAAATTGTGCCGTTAGTAGATCTTATTAATACAATTGACAACTATTGCATCCATAGTAAGTAACTAAATAAGAATGTCAATGACTGTTCACGAAACATTCATGGGAATTGCAATGTTAAATGCCAATGATAAAGGCAATGTAAGGTTTTATTCAGTTCTTTGTGGTCTTGTATTTAAGTTTTTTATGGATTTAATACAATGGGTATGTCATCTATTGCTTTAAATATGAACCATTGCCTTATTTCTAGAATCTAGCAAAAGTACTTATGGCAGTTCCTATTATCTGTCACAAAATTCAACATATTACCTCACATCTATTTGGAAACAGTACGCGGATGATATTCTGTATGCGCACGCACCTAAATGAAATCGCGATTTACGATTGAGAACAGTTGGCATTTTTTTTTTTTTTTTTTTTGAAATTTATTTCCAAAACTAAACACAAATTGTTCGAAATTGCCACAAAAATGTCGTACAAAATTTGATCGCAGAGAAGGGCCAACAGCACCCGGTATGAAGTATGTGTTTCTAAAGTTCGTGAAAGTATTTTCATTGCTGATCGTATAGTGTATACAACCGAAAATATCAATGCTAAGACTGATACATTAACTCGTCATCGTTCTCAAGCATTGAACACTTTACGCACCAGTTTACGTTGAATTTGGTGTGACGCTTTATTGGTTCAATTGGTTCAAAAGTTGAGGATGCACGCCCATCCGTTTTGTTTTCGCTTCGCCAGACGTGCCAACGAAAAAGTGCACAGTGATGTTGATTTTCCCAAAACAAAATTATTTCTTCAGATGAAGCTCATTTTCTACGTGATGGGTACATCAATAAAAAATTGCCATATTCGGGGCTCAGAAAACCCACACGTAGTCTTACAGACGCCTATGCACCCATTACGAGGGACTGTTTAGTGCGGCTTGTAGAGCAGAAGCATCATTGGCTCATATTACTTCGAAAATGAGGACGGCGCAGTTAGTACGTTCAATGGAGACACATAACGCACCATTGTAACCAATTTCTTATACCCGCTCTTCATGATATTGATGTGAACGATATATGGTTTCAACAGAATGGTGTAACTTGCCATTCATCTCCTGTCGCAATCAATTTACTGCGCCAAATGTTTGATGGCCGTTTTATTAGCTGAAATGGTGATGTCAATTGGCTGCCAAGAAGCAGTGATTTAATAACGCTGGACTATTTCCTGTGAAATGCCGTTAAAGAAGTGCGTTACACCTGCAAACCAGAGACAAGTGAGCATTTGAAAGGCAACATTCGTAATGACATTGCCGACATACGACCCCATACACTCGAAAAGGTGTACAAAATCTGTGAGGCCAGCCGCGGCATCTATATTCCATTCCATTTCTAACCGAAACAATTGTAGTTCACAATAAAAACATAAATTTGCCAAAAATTTAAATTTGAAATATAAACTTGTAAATGGCCCTGTAAAGACCTGCATCACTAATCTACATCATCAGCAAAATAGTAAATAAATAGCAATTAACTAAGCCTATGTGGTTCTCAATCCTTTGTATTCTGTACACATACAGTATCACCTATAAACAGCAAAATCTTATTTCTGATATTGTCTTAAGAGACAATACAAGTTAAACGGCATAACTGAATAATAATTACCTATGATACATACCTGTCTACCAATAAACTATTTTAATGACTAAAAATATTCCAATTCCAGCATAACATATACACTGAAGACTTCAATAGCGTAGAACAATAATTATATTGGGTGTCACATGTTTTCGCAGGATTAAATAAAGACGCCTGCCATTAATAGTGTAAGGCCTGCAAGCAATAGTAAGTAAACACATTAATTATTAAGTCAAACACTGTCGTTTTTTTATTGTAATAATAATTCTCAGAAATCTTTATTGTATGCGCAACCACTAAAGTAGCTACACATGTTGCAATGCCTTCATTGCAACCCTAATTCCATCATAAAGGCCCCTCTATTATTTGCCTTGATCTGTATGGTTTTTCTTATTCGGTAGCACAAGAAATGTAGTATGTACGAATGCTAAGGAGTATCGTCTACATTAAAAATGTATAACAAAACATCTTCATTAAATTTATTTTTATGTATGTATGTGTGTATTTGCATACGTATGTATGCTATGTATGATATTTATAAATGTCAATGGCAACCATACATAATATTATTCGCTTTAAGAATAAACAGCGTTCGCAAGAAAATTAACGCAACAACTTTGGCAATAACCACAACAGCATTAACAGCAACATCAACAGCTAACACCTTGACAGAAGAAAAATTCAATTATGGAAACATCAACAGTCACTCTCTACAGCAATCTTTGCCTTCAACGTCAGCAGCTTTCTAGCAATTATGTTGATTTTTCAATATAACTTTTAGCATACCTACATACCATACCAATGCACATTAAAAGCCTTTTAATTGAAATTAATTTGAAATATGTTTACACGGTGGCATCATACACATTTGCATACATTTTAATATAAAATTCTGTTCTGTTTTCTTTTCTCTTTTTAATTTATTTCTTTTATTAAGTGTTTATATACAAACATATACATACACACACTTTACAATATTGTATTAAAGAAATTCAATTGCTTCAATATGTTTTTCAATTGGTTTTAATTGAATTTGCTTAGTCACCGGGTAGCTTTAGCTGTGATTCTTAAGGTATTATATACGTAACCAATAAATATGTATGAAATCTCAGCCATGGAAGTGTAAGTATGTTAAATTTTCAAGAAATTTAAACAAATTATTAAATAGATATTGAAAAAATTAACACAATTTTTTTATTTCGAAAAACACTCAATTTAAGCGGTCATCTAAAGGGTGGGCCATTTAAAAGTTTCTTTAGACAAATACGATAAAACAATATCATTTTATTTATATGGCTGCCGCTTCTGGCTTCATAATATCGCAACCGTTTAGACCAATTTCCGTTCACTTTTTCGAGTGTATGACCTCGTATCTCAGCAATGGTACCACGAATGTTGGTCTTCAAATTCTCTGCCTTGAAATGAAAAAAGAACTGAAAAAAAATTTTTGTTTTAAATCCTTGAAGTTTGTTTTTCGTAATGCAGTTGCAGTACACTTTGCTTTCAATGTGTTAGTAAACATTAGTAACAATCAGCACTAAGGCGTATGACTTACGTTGTAATACACTGCTGCACCAAAAAATGTTGCTCATACGTATTAGTGCTTGTACTTTAACATCTATAAAGTATGCAACATTATTTAACAACACAAAGGCGGGCCATACACAAATGCAATTAAACAGGAACGTTTTAAAATTTTTCCGAATTTTTTATTTGTTTGTGAAATACAATTGTTTCGGTTTCAGAAGGAATATTATTTCATTCAAATGGCTGGCGCGGATGGCCTCGCAGAATTCTCTTGTCCATAGGACCAACTTTCGTGATCTTTTTCGAACTATGAAAGCTGATCTTTACTTCTTGGCGGCCAATTGAAAGGCCATCAAACGTTTGACGCAATAAGTCAATTATGGCACGAGATGTGTGGCAATTATGCTTCAGTCTGTGACAGAATAGAATGACACAAGTATTGCCAGAATCGGAATAAGAGATGGTCCAAATTTAAACCAATAGATGGCCCATCCGATTCAAAAGAGTATTTCGAGTACATAATACCTAGGTACTTCATTTATTCACTGTTTAATACTCCCGTATCTTAAATGGCTTGTATTCAAAAACATAAATAAGTTCGTAGTAAACCAAACAGCAGATTTATTTATTGAGCAATGATTTGATTGAGTTGAACATTACAGTCATTAACAGATCCGTAAAACACCGCATATTTGCTTTTAGCGAAGCATTGATTCAGAAAATATTTTGGAAGAGAATATATTGTTTTAGTAATTTTGTTTTTTTCGTTTCCGCTTTAATAGTTTTGCCAATACAGTACATACATACGTACAATATTTCCTACAATTGTGTTCCAAAAAAAATATTTTTTTTTTCTATTTTTTATTTGTTCTTTATTTACACAGTAATTTTCATTAGCAATGTTTCATTGATTTTTTCTTTATTTAAGCAAAGTACGTCAAACGTAAAAATGGCTTTCAAATGCAGGATGTACACAATAAATACCAGATGAGAAGCTAATTTAAAAAATTGAGTACAGAATATAAGAAGTTTTGTACACTGTGAATAATATTTTATGATCAAAAGCCTTAAAAATAGTGGCAACTACTGCTAAGCGAAACCAAGCTACTCAATAAATCTTCATTAGGTTGTACTACTGAACAAATCGATGATTGCGGAGAGAAAGACATGCGTTTTTCAAGCTTAATCTTAGAACAGTGTAATGAGTATATAATGTCTCTGCACCTCAATTTCTAATATGGTCACAATATCACGTAGTTTACTCTAGAAAGCTTTGCAAAACCCCACAATTATGATCAAATAATTAATCCTTTCGCAATACCTTCAAAATAGTCTACAGAATAGTTAGTACACTGCAGATGCAAGGATGTTTTTATGCCACATTCAAATACTAATCAATGGATTTCAATTCTGATACAACGTTCATAAGAACGCACTATTCGTTGTCATAGCGTAAAATATAAGCAAAAGCATGACGCAGATGATGCTAACACTTCGTTAAAGAATGCAATTTATAAACCTACGTGCACATGCCAAATGAAATTTTAAATTGCAGCGAAATATTTCACCATCATCAGCAATATTTTAACATTCACGTATGTAAACAAAATGTATAAGTCTCACCATTAGAGTTGCATTAATGTACATCTCTTTAAATGAAGGCAATTGATGTACACATATGCAAAGCAAATATTGCGTAGTTGTTAACTAAACCAGTGTTTGGTCTTATAACTAAGCACAGGAGTCTTTTTCTGTATTATTTAAGATGTTAACTTAACTAAAATGCCATTCCAATGAATGCCAATAAATTTTAGAACTATTTGAATTTGAATTCATTACTTTATAACACAGCATACATAATACGTGATCATAAATCTTGAATCACGATTACGACCTAGCTTCTCATATACTTATTGATGTACGAGTGCTGGGATTTACATGGATTTTTGAGAAATATTTCATGGCAATTTTTATTTACACTCCGAATTTTTGCAGTTGAAAACCTCATTCATGTCGATCACGGTTGAAAGATTTAAAATTTAGAAAAAAAATGTCGTCTACAAACGAACTTATTTATGCTGCCAAGCACTGTTATTACACTTGCACGTAGGTATGTAGTTATTGAATAATGTTGACTGCCTTTCACTTTGAATAGACAACAACCGTTATATGCTTAACTATAGTATCTTGTGCATATACTTGAGTGTTGTTAGCCTGTATTTGAAAAGTTTACAAATTTATATACGCATACATATGTAAAGTTATAAGAACTAATGTTTCCACTTCAGAAACAATATTAAGTCCGCTTCTCTTGAAATACCTAACACAGGAGTTAGATAAGATTTTTTCACTTTAATTTGCAGTTGCGGAGAGCAAATAAGAAGATTATTTTTTTTTTAATTTTCCAGTGTAATTAAAGAATAATATTTCTTCGAAACCTTGTTTGTCATTAATTTAAGTAGATTATTTACATACTCATTATTCTCTAAACGATATTATCATTCTCAGCATTTTAGCTTATTAGTGAATCAGTTTTTATTGAGATTTTTCGTATTAAAATTCAGGAAGTAAAATTTGGCACTTTAAAGTTTAAATTTGCAATTTTAAATACACAATTGGCCAATCCTTCAGTCAAAATTACGACATAGTTTCTCACACAGCTTATGCGTTGTGTGCATGAATAGCTAGACCTGCAGTTAAAGTCGTTTCTGAACGACAGATTATTGTGATGCTTTTCATGGCAATTTTATTTACTTTCAGAATTTTCTCCAAAAATATGCTGCGTGTCAGTAGCCGAAGAAATATTTTTTATTTCGTTATCTTGTAGATATCTGACCTGTGCTTTGAGCCGTGGCCCCACGCCTAATAAGCTAACGCGCTACTTGCTAGATTATGGCAACTACATACTTAAATAGTAATAGATTGTTAAACTTTTAAATTGTTGTACACAGTGAATGAAATATTTCCTTATCCAAATGGCCACTTAATAAAAAAAACAAAAAAAAAACAAATTATTAATCACACTAGACCTCGGAAACTTCAATTTAATTAAATTTAAAGTCACTATAAACAGATATCCATACATACCTACCCGCCTCTGCTAGCTTATGTATGTATTTAGAAAGTTTTTATCATGACTCTGTTCACAGTCGTTTTTAACAAAACGCTTCCAACAATCTTCATACTTTGCATTAAAAAAAAAAAAAAAAAAAAAAAAAAAAAAAAAAAATGGTTTTGGTTTCTTCTTTAAAATGTTCGTATGTCTCATGTGGAGCTGAACAGGAAAAATATAAAATTTAACAGCAAATTGCTATGGGATTCCTGTTTCAGTGCATTTGCAAAAGGATAACACCCATGAAGACGTTTATGACGTACTCTTGGTAGGCAACTTAAAAAGGCAAAAACAAATTATGTCTGTATTTCATGGTGTTGATTGTTCACTTTGAAGATGTGAAAACAAATTTTTTTCTATTTTCGTTAAGTTGTTAAAGTACGATTTGAAAATGTGTTGAAAAATTTGGTATACTGAACAAATCGTTCATGCTATAAGGTGGGCCATTTAAAAGTTAAATTTAAAACTGCATTTTAATTTAAAAAACGGTTATCATTTGGTTAAATTTTATTATTTTTTTATTATTATTAATTATAATTATTATTCGAATTACAATTGTTCAGAATGCCTCTTTCTAACCCCAGAGGGTATGCAATAGTTTTTAAGTTTATTCTCTTACAACGAACATCCACCACGTCGTATGATGGTTAAATACGGTTTTTAAAATATTAATCATACGCACCATATATACAAATAATATCTTTAGTACATATGTATGTATGTATGTACTTATGTATCGTCTTTTGCCTCTTTGAAGGCCAAAAATAATTATCACACAAGTCCAGAATAAGGGTGGGTCATTTAAAAGTTCAAATTTGTTGTGAAACATAATTGTTTCGGCTAGAAATGGAATATTATATTATTCATTCATATAGCTGCCGCGGCTGACCTCACAGTACCTCTTTTGCAATTTTCGTACACTTTTTTGATAGCATGCGGTCGCATTTTGACAATGGCATCACGAATGTCAGCCTTTAACTGCTCAACTGGTTCTGCATATCACTTTTCTTAAGCGGAGCCGCGCAGAAATAGTCCAATGGTGTCAATTCGCAGCTTCTTGGACATCACCATTTCGGCTAACTTAACAGCCATCAAACGTTTGACGCAATAAATCGCGTTGCATGTTGCACCAACGTGTTGAAACCAAACATCGTTCGCGTCTATACCATGAATTCCGGGTACAATAAACAAAAATGGTTATCATGGTTCTGTTTCACGAACTTTAGCAATAAACTTCCGTACATCAAGCACTGTTGGTTGTTGGTCGTTCTCTGCGACTAAATTTTGTAGGCACTTTGTAAAATTTCTGGCAAATTGTCTTTGGTTTGGAAATAAATTTCCAAAAAGTTTTAATGTTGCTCAAGCTTAAATCGATTCATTACGTTCAGGGGAAAATATTTTATTGAATTTTATTGAAGCCTACCCTATATTTGTAGTAAGAAATAAAATATCAATACAAATATATTATAATTCATTCTGCATTAATAAAATCATGCGAATTGAAAATTTTTCAAATCTAGAATAATTCAATTGATCAAAATCCTTCAAATTCTTTTAATAAATTTTCAAAGAATTGTATGTATTTAAGCAATAATATTTGTATCTGGGTTCTCTTTTTTATCCTTTATGGTTTCGTTATGCACACATACATATGTACTTGATTTACACACAAATAAAGGCATTTACATATGCAATCTTATAAATCCGATTGTATTCGAATTCCTTTAACAACATTTGTCAACACATGTCTTAAGAAGCATATGTCCTTGAGTGTTTTGGCATGAGATTTTTAGTGAAGAGCTGTAAAATTGAATATCATTTCCAGACAATAATCTGCCGAATCTAATGTGCTGGAAAAACAAAGTGTTTGTAACATAATATGCAAATATGTGGCACATCTATTTGAAGAAAAATATTATTTACATTGATCTTAAGCTTGTTAAGAGAGAGAGAGAGAGAAGTGAGGGATCAATATTTTGCTTAAGATTTGGTGCTTTCAAACGCCGTATCATACTGCAAAGCCTTTTGATAAAGCACTCCGATGACTGTCACTGAATTATTTTGTGAAGTGATGGACAAATTGTTTTTTTGTGACAGAAAACATAAGAAACAAAATGATAGTTTGTACGCACGATCATCTTAGAACGTATCTGAACTGACTCGTTTGATCGAGAAATAAAGTGAACATCCAGATTCGGTTATAGTGTCGTGGGATATTACTTACAAAGCAGCCACTGGCTTGTATTTCTTTAAACAAGTGGTTGAAACGTTAGTCGTAGTTTACCAATAAGCCATTTTGGAAGCCATTTTGAAACTATTCTGACCGAGAAGTAAGATATTCATCTAGCTTCAGTTATAGTTGCATTTTGGAAGCTTATGTAAAAGCACTTAACAGTTCTTAGCGCAAAATTCAATAGATATTCGCTATTCAAATATTTATCGATTTCACTCCGTTTTAACAATGGCAGTTCAATAATTTTTTTACATCAAATCTACCTCCCACTCAAATACCGAGCTTCTTTGTGTATTTAGTTCACTGCAAATGGTTTATAACTTTTTGGTGGTGAATGTCTAGAGTTCTATAATAATCCATTCTAGGTTTTAGAATTCCATTTGGAGTTTAAAGTATTTCATACATATTAATTCAGCCTTTCAGTCTAAGAAAATTTAAAGGTTTTTCGAAAAAAGTTTTGATTTTCCATTCTATTATTTCTATAATGTACTTATGTTTGCTGCCATACACTGTTTTCATTTATGTTATACGCAGGTATGTAGTTATTGAATAATGTTCACTGCATTTCACATTGAATAGACAACAGCC
>QOCX01001938.1:14536-25904 GCA_005959815.1 Sarcophaga bullata | reverse complement strand
TTTAGGAGCCTTGGATCTAAGGAGAAAGAATAAACTGTATTTTGCCTCATATGTCAGGGTCTTGCTCTTGTCATAAAATGACGGAGGCTTATAACATTTTCAACCGCGCTCTGTAACATAAGAATTGGATGGAACACAGACAATACATGTGACTGCCTGTAGATTGCCGAAAATCATCACGTACAGAGAGGCTAAAGTGACGCACAACAACTTAAATATACAAACCAAATAAAGAGAATATATAAAGACGTAGAATAGCGTCCAGACGCCTATAACGCTCTGAGTCATGCAGTGAATTGTGTGGAACATATAAAAACCTATGTCAGAGGAAAGGAGAAAGGTGCGGTGTGGTTTTGGAGATGCTAAGTTTGAATCTCTTGTATTAGCAGGACGTGACAGGCGAAAAATCTGCAGGATGGGAGTTTCTATCTAAAATTCCGAATAGTTTGGCTACAAGAATGAATTCTGTAAATGCAGTATGCCAATAAACATTGGCCAATCGACCAAGAACGGATTTGCTCCCGAAAAAGCGCCCAAAATTGTTGACCGTACCATCAGAATACTACCTGGATTGTTGTCCAGGGCAATGCAAGTCTTCTACAAACTATATTGCTTTTTTCATTAGCGCTTGATCAAAAAATTCGCTGATTTTACTACCAGTAATACAACAGAATTGAAACCAAAATAATAACAATAAAACAGAAAATTCTCTTCCCCAAAAGTGAAAATGATTCCAATGGACAAGGAAGCCAGCCAACTTGGGTTATCGTATGAGTTTACCAGTTTTCCAGGATCTCTCCTTTTTACAAAGACAACTTCTTGCGGAGGCTCTTAAGAGTATGCATTGTTACGTATAGAGATAGTCAACTCGCAGATCTGGTAGACAGAGTAACCCTAAATTTTTCAATTACCTCAGATTGCTCCACTATAGACGAAAGGTGTCAGAAATATCCTCCATTTCATTGGGTGTATTGCCCTCTTGCTCGTACGCAGTCGCCAATAAAATAAACTTCGAGACATAGGCCCATACATGAAACTTGTATTAGTAAAAACGAAAAAAGATCCAATGAAGTGAAGTATTTCTGACACCGTCCTTTAGAAACTGACCCAATTAAAAAATATAGTCGTTCCAGCGAGCATCTAGAATACTAAGAGCCCTCAACAGTATTTTATAAAAAGAGAGAATCTGGAAAACTGTAAACTCATAGATAACACCCAGTTGGCTTGTCTTGTCATTTGAATCATTTTAACTTCTGGAAGGAAATTTCTTTTTATTGTTTTTATTTGTATTTTTAATAAGAATAATCCTAAACACTGAAAAAGCATTGGTTAGCGGCTATCTGCCATTCAAGAGGCAAGTTCACGCGGTGGCCCATGCGTTCCATTATATTTTTTTAGTGTAAGGTAAGCTCCCCTTGTGCATGATCCGCTTAAGTGCGGATTTGAACCATCGGAGCTTCGGAATAAAACCGACATTGCCCTTAATGGCCACATTCACTACCTTGTCCTGATCTTCAAACGTTCTGTCACCCAAAAACCGATGACATCGTTTTTGAAATGCAGGACGCTCACAAAAGCTGTAGCACCGTTTCCATTTCTTTTACATCCTGATAGCTTCTGCAGTAATTTCTGGTGGGCAGATCGTGTTTGCAGTTCCATTAGAATTTCTGTCACAATGCGAACGCGTTCTCTTGTCGAACTAAAATAGTTCCTTGGTTTTCTTGCTATCCACACTGTTGGCCATAGTAATTTTGAAATTCGAAAATCATAATTGCTAGACCACCTACGGTTTATTGATTTTCATGCTGCTTTTTCAATTTGGAAAAGTGTTCCTGTAGAAGGCGCATATATCCTCTCTATCGGCTCTACCTTATATATCTCCGATTACTTCGTTCCATTTCGTCTGCCTTTTCATTTCCCTTTATGCCAACAGTGGCTCAGAGCCCAGATTTCACCATAGTCATGACTTGCCATCGCTAAGGCATCAATAGTTATAAAAGCAGAATATTCCGCAGCAAATGAAGCAATGATTTTTTGAAGCCACCTTATGCGGTGATATTTTACTGCTGTTTGTTTGGCGTTGGAAAATACTTTAAGAATGCCTATATTGTTTTGTGTCTTTCAAAGTGCATTCTTAAGGTCGAATTACATAGAATCCGGCGGTATAGGGTATAACGTTATTAACGAATTTCAAATCAAACGCCTAATTGGGTTGTCAAAAGAAGGGTACTGTTTTAACACTTGCAAACAAAACCTTTTGGTTTTATTACCGCTTTCAAACGGCAGGACATTGATTGTACGAGATTGGCCGTAAATTTCCGGGTTTATGTTGTTCAATTCTCAAGTAACTCTTTGTTTCAACTGCTCCACTGTGCTGATACTGGATTTATAAAGCTTACAGGCAAGTATTTCTAAACATGCTCAGTAATGTTGAGATCAGCGTACTTTGAGGGGTTTGGAGTAATTTTGAGCTATTATTGATAAGCTACAGCTTCGCAACGTGTGAAGTGTGCTTTGGAAAATGCCCCAATATTGGAATAGTTCCATTTCACTGTTCTTGGCAATGAATATACCCTAGTTTTGCTCTGTCCCATGGTTAAAAATAGCAAATGTTAGGTTAGATTTACTAGCATAAGTAAAGTAAACTGTACATATCTACAGTGGACAGCAGAAGTCTTAGTACTCCAATATATGTTCACAAAAAAGTCCCCACAGTACTGTTGTACCAATGTCCCGATATGACTTCAAGAAAGTATATTGGAGATCATTTGACAGAAAGGTTACGTAATAGCTAAACCTCCACCAGAACATTCAATTCCAATTCGGTTAAATGGAGTGCTTGACCTTAAGGGATATTCTACTAATTACAAGAGATAACATTTTCATATGTTAGGCCTTTGAATTTTTAAAATTACTGAGGGTTCTCCTAAGGGTACCCATGGAGTCATCAGAAATTTTTTCTAATTTTCTTGTTTTATGAAAAACATTAAAAAATTTGTTTGTTTATAATAAAAACAAGAATCAAATTAGTAAATAAATACAAAAACATTAATTTTTTATACAAACTGGTGGTTAGAATTCATAAAATTTTCAAAATATATTGAAGTACTAAGACTTTCTCTGTCCACTGTATGTAGATACTATGTAGGCACTAGTCTTTACACATGAGAAATAAATTTAATCTACATAGAGCCCACTGTATATTGAATTTGCCTTTCGACAATAAAAAAAAATCTTAAGAAAATAAGCAAAGTACTCATCGTAAGTCAAAAGTTAATGAAACAGCAGCACAGAATGAAACAAAGTACTTCAGAAAACTTGTATTTCAACTGTCCTAACGATTCAAAATTTGATGTATAATGGATTCTATGAAACTTGATCTTTACTATGACTTCCTTTATGTGAAAATAAATCTAAGAAATCATTTAACAATTACAACAAATCTTTAATACAACTTTTCTAACAAAAAAGTGAAAAGATAAACGAATTTTGAATAATTTTCTCTCTTTAATTTTGAACTGCGAACAAAGTCGACTGCAAAGTAATAACCATCAGACGTTCTTCTATTCAAGACAGACAACAGACAGACACAATTTATTTTCTCTTCTTTTTGATTTGTAGTCTTCACATTGAAAAAGCAATTGCGTTTTAAGTAAAGCCATTAGCAGCTGCAATAAAATATTGCCGCATAAAATTTCTGTTGTTCCCATTCTATAATGAATGCAATTGTAGCTTGCTGTTGAATATTTTATGAATGAATGAATGAATATTTTATTAATTCAAAACGTAAATAATTCTACACTAAAAACAACGGCTTCAATTATTTTTATTGAATAGAAACAAATTACTTTAAATTAAGTGCCGGAATGAATGTTAAATCAACAAAAATTTTAAGTTTCATTAGAAGATTTTCCATGTACTCTAATGCTATAAACACAATAAACGCAACGCGTCAAGCGCAGCAAGCTCTCAAAAATAAAATACATGATAGTGTAGAGAAATGATTATTTGGAAGGCAGTGCAACAACAAGGATTCTGCTGCTTAGCTAATTTCTATTTTTATTCGCAGCAATGACAGAATTAAATGCTCACAGGAAGGGGATTTGTGCTGCCAATATGTATGAAATAGAAGTTTTAAAAACACGAATGAACGTCTATTGACACCATTGACAAAGAATCCACGAATTGTTTATTTTTTTTTTTTTTTTGCCTAAGCTTTGCTGATGTTGTCTTTATTATAATAAATACGCATGCAACTGAACTTACGCAAATTTGTTATGCTGGCAGCATTGCCTTGATTGTGTTTGTGGCATTACGCGAGGGAATATTTAATGAAACAAGAACAAAAGAAATTTAAAAAAAAATTGTAATAGATTGCAAACAACAGAAACATGAAATGAAATGAAAACATTGAAGCATTTGATCAATTCACACAAGCCATTGTAACGTTGTATTGAGTGTATTGTTGGACGGATATACAACAGTGTATGCTTGTTGTTGATCATTTTCTGGATTTACTCATGATTTTGGAAAAAAATTTTTGTTCCCAAACAATATTAGTTTTCTGAGAGTTTGTTCTGAAACGAACAATTGTTCTGGAAAAAATGGTACCATTTGAATATTTTTTTGTAAACGACATGTTAGTTCTACTATTTTTATCATTATTGTATCAAAATTGCTATCGAAATTGAAGTATCTGGCATCACTGTTTAATTGCTTTCGGTAAAAAATTAAATTAAACAAATTCAAGCTGAAATGTTTCCCAAAAAAATTTACTCTCTACCTCTCTCTCTTAGCATAGAAGGAGCCTTCAATAACGTGGAATCAGGTGCTATATCCGGCGCACTGACAAGACTGGGTATACAGGTCACACTGGTGAACTGGATATCCAGACTGCTATGTGGGAGAACAATCTACCCGACCTGGGATGCTCGCTCATCAGCACATCCACAGGGTGGGTACTATCCCTCTCCTATGGAACCTGGTGATGAATGAGTTACTGGTGATGTTGGAACACGTTGGCTGTAGGGCAATCGCCTATGCGGATGATGTTGTTCTCACTATTTCGGGCAGAATTGTAAGCGCCCATCAGAGACAGGATGCAATTTGCTC
Organism: Sarcophaga bullata; assembly: GCA_005959815.1. Taxonomy (NCBI): domain Eukaryota; kingdom Metazoa; phylum Arthropoda; class Insecta; order Diptera; family Sarcophagidae; genus Sarcophaga; species Sarcophaga bullata. Next base: position 20,792 of record QOCX01001938.1, on the reverse strand, counting down.
TGGGAAAGGTTAAGGAGTGGCATCTGATCATGGTTTGGGGGTTAATCCTGGCAAGACGGAGGTCGTACTCTTCACGAGGAGGTATAAGCCTCCACTTTTCGTCCATTGAGATTGTACGGGGAGGAATTGAGCTCAAGGAAGAAGCGCGCTTCTTGGGCCTTATTCTGGATAGGAAGCTATCTTGGAAATCATTGTGGATAAGAATTTCACAATCGGAAAATCACCATACTTTCCGACAGCCAAGCGGCTATCAGGCATTGAATTCTAATGCAATGAACTCAAAGATGGTATACGACAGTCGCAAATGTCTTAACGAGCTGGCAAACAGATACGACGTCTGTATCACATGGGTACCGGGACATAGAGACATTCCTGGTAATTGCAGAGCGGATGAACTGGCCAGGAAGGCCACGACCATCGAACTCTCTGATGAGTTCTCTATCCCTCTGGGTACCTGCAAGCTTATAATTGACAATGCAATCGTGGACCTTGTCAACAGTAAGGTGGGCGGCTTCGGATACGGGCAGAACGGTGCAGAAAATCTGGCCAAAGCTGGATAAGAGGGGCTCATCAGCTCTGCTTAAACTCCAAAGGAAGTAAGCTCAGTACTGTTATCGGGATTATTAAGGCATTGCATTATAGGAACGCATGCAAGGCGAATTGGTCTTGGACACCTTGCTAACGACTTCTGCAGAAGCTGTGGAGATGAGGAGGAGGATGAAACTATCCTTCATCTACTGTGCACATGCCCGGCACTTGGTCGGAGAAAAAAGAGGCATTTGGGTGCCTACTACAATGGAAGATCTGGATGAACTGTCATGTATGGATATTGGCATCTGAGCCGTTGGAAGCTCCGAGTAGTTCCTGGACTAGGGGAAATTTGTAACTGTGGTATCACAATGGGCCCTGCGTGCGGTCTAAGTTGTGCCGCTCATGACTCCATCGAGGGGACAGCCACTTCTACCTATCTACCTACCTACCTCTCTCTCCCAAAAGAAAAACCTCAAACTCCATATAAAAAAATTGCTTGGGAACAAAATTTTTGTTCCGAAACCATGGGCTTTATACACATTTCTTTCATTTGTTTTTTGAAAAGTGTGATGGTTTTGTGCTATCAAATTATTTGAATGCCAAAAATTATAAAGAAATACACAATAAACATAGCATGGAGCGTTCACAAGCAACCAAGTGTATTTCAATACAAAATAAGTGATACAAAGTTGTATGAATTGGCCCATAAGTTGAAAAATGTGTAGATAAGGGTGCGGTGTAAAATGCTGAATTTGAAAAAGTGCAAACAAATCCTCAAACCAACAAGCTACTTGTAATGCTCAAGCTGAGTTGTTTTTCCAAGTATTTTGGTGGATTTTTTTTTTTTAATTTTAATAAAAATCATATGATCTAACATCTGTGTGTTAGTCCATGAATTTTTCTTAAGTGTAATGTCATAGGACAATTGTAAGGCTCTTTAAACTTTGAGTCGTTTTTTACACGCATAAACAACAACGAAAACAAATTTCTAACAATAATCAGAATACCTCCCATAGATACACAATTGAGTTTTAAATTTAATATTGTTTTGCAATAGAATTCGTTGATGGCCATTGTTTTTTAATTATCCCGTGTCCATCGTTTGCAGAAAATAAATCAAAATCTGTCAATATTTATATGTATGAGGAATTGTGTTAAAAAGAATTTTCTTTCTTTATTTTTTCTACAACATAAAAGGAAAATTTCTATCGTATAAAATTTGACAGGTGACCAAACCAGATGCAATATACGATTAATGTTCAAACGAACATACGACATAGAGTAGCTATTTTGTAAGCAACTTATTATCAAAGCGTTTGATTTCCTTGGATTAACACAAAGGCTATTAACAATCTCTTCTTGTGTAACGTTTTGAAATTCAAAATTTGATTCAATCATGTGATTAGGTGTGGAAAAGTCATCCGATGTATTCGCTGCAAGCAAGTAGATAGGATATTGGGATAGGGTTCAAACCCGGGTCTGATATCTCCTACAAAACGAAATATGAAAAAAATTTTTTTGGCTACTGCCCTACAGCAGATTTTTGAAAGAAAATTCTGAGAGTAAAAAAGATTGTCATAAAAAAGTTTCTCAAAAATCAGTCGTTTGGAGTCGACTGTCAACTATAGGTCTCACTACTCAAGTGAGACTAAGAGAGACTCAAGAATCGTAATGATGTATGTGTGTATGTAATGCAATACCTAAAAAATCAAAGCTAAGTTGATTTACATCAATTCTGTCTGCTCATTGGATATGGCACTACTATTTACCATTTCTAATGATCGTAAATGCCTCCCCGCCATATTTCGCCTATTCATTTATAATACCTTGCATATCTCCAGCATTTCATTTTATTTTTAAACTCATAAAGTATTCTTTACTATACGAGTCTTGTTTTATATGCTGCCACATTGTGCATAGTTATTTAATACTGCTGTTGCAAGTTCTTATTTCTGAAAAGCTTAATGACGCTAGATATAGCCTTAACGTATGCAAGATATGCAACTGAGCGGCCAATTTTCCAAATCTTACGGCAAGGATGCAGTCTTATGCCATCTTTGTTTAACAATTCAAGACGTTTAATGGCCTTGAAACGATTTATTTTATTTATTAATTAACAATTGTTCTTCAGTTCGAGAATAAATATTTCTTATTTCTAATATTTTCAGAGTCAGGGAAAATATCGCATGTGAGCATTATGAAATCTTATACACGAATGCTGCATACTTCCATAAGGGACTTATTATCAGAGAATTTTTTTATTCGATGCATACCACATGCATACCACATGACATCATATCTTCATTGGCAGCCTATAAATCTTATTCGTGTTATGAGTTTAACCTGGACTGGCAACATTGAATCCACCAAATAATTTGTTCAACATATTAGTTACGGGCATATTTATAAACATGCCTTGACTGTCGAATCGAATATGTACACTTATTGACAAGTCCCTTTACGGCCTTACACACCAAATCACTTATTTCTTCATTCTCAAATTAAGTTATGAATACTGAAAAAGCAATGTTGCTCAACATATTTTCATAAATTTCAAGTACAAAGGCCAGAAACAATGACTAAACACAGTCTTGTCACATTGTGTGATTTCAAACCATTATACTGAAAAAGAAATGTTGCACAACATATTTTTTGCTAATTTCAAGTAAAAAAGACTAGAAACAATGAGTAAACACAGTCTTGTCAACATTTGTTGTATTCAAACAAAGTATGCATACTGAAAAATTAATGTTGCACAACATATATGGCAAAATTCACCAATGAACCAAGCATATGTATCAGCAATAATGATTATAAACATGTAACAAAACCTCAATTTTAAATGATGAATTAGGTTCGATCAAACATGTATGATCTGATTATTAATGACAGATAAATAAATAAGAGGCTGAAACATAAATTTTTCACTTAACAAACAGAGTCTTTTCTTCTACCTGTCATATGTTTTATAAAAGGAGTTTTCCTAATCGTAGAATACAAATTGTGTCATACATAATGCTTACGCCTGATTCTGTAGAATTTATATAAATATCATATATACAACCTTAAATAATGATGGAGATTGAAAAACTGCTTTGTTTTTACGATACTATACATCAAAAAGAAGGCACTGTGTATCGTTGCCCTATAATGTCTTCTTTAGTCTGTTGAACTGGAAAACTACAGAAACATTTTCCGCACCATTAATGATAACTACCTGCCTGATAACTAGCTACCGTAGTCTAGAATAGGTGTGTTAGCTTATTGACGTAAGGCAACGTTTCAAACCCCAGGTCAAACATCTCCGACAAGGCGAAAAATGAAAAAATATTCTTCGGCGACTTCTTCTCAGTATTTCTGGTAAAAACTATGAGGCTTCCCAAACTTTGTCGTTTGGATTCGACATTTAATTATAGGTACCGCCACTCAGGTATTAAATTCATACACCCAATATAATTAGTGTGAGAAGCTAGGTCGTAATCCTATTTCTAGGTAGAGCACCTATCAAAATGTAAGAGTTGTTGAGTTTTTTTGCCGCACATTTTTGGAAACACGTTTTAATGTTTGTTTAATCATCACTGTCGTAAATGGCAAGAATACTTGAGAATTATGCTACTTACATTATAATTGGTCATTACAAAACTGCGAACAGTATTACAAGCTAGGTTCTTACAAAATTTTTTTTGCGTTCGTTAATTTATACATGTTGGGCGGCAGCAAGCAGTTTAAAGTCGACTTAGAATGCGTTATTTTTCATGGCAATTTCATTTACTCTTCAGAGTTTTTGCCAGAATGAAGGAGAGGAAGTTGCCGCTGAAATATCCGTTCATATCTCGTTTTGTTGAAGATATCTGACCTGGGTTTGAACTTAGCCAACACACTACCTAGTGGTCTACGGCGCCTATTTACTCGAATATACATTTGTATATACTGCACTAATTTGATTTGTTTGCGTAGAAAATAAAACCATGAAAGCAAGTAAAAAATCGAAGAAAATTATGAAAATCTCTTGCGACTACATATATTCTACATTCGAATATATGTAGTATTGTATTATATTTGAATAATTATTCCCAAATTTCAAGTTGATCTATGACTAACATAAACATATTCTTTGCAACATGTTTATTTGCAACATGTTGCTAAGATTGAAAATTAACACAATGTTAAAATTATCAAATGTTGTGTGATCTTGCTAACATACGGATAAAGAAACAAAGTTTTACAGTGGTGCAAGTGAATAAAAATGTATACAAAATAATAAAATAAATAAAATTGTTTTTTAAATTCATTTTTTATTTAAATATTCAATTCAATATTTTAAGTATTCTTGACGGAATAAAAACATAGTAATTCTAAAATATAAGAAAATACTTTGATTTTAATTTCAATAAACCGTTTAATTATTATTTTTATAGAATAAATTATTACTTTTTCTTTAATTGTAAATGATGATACTTTTGTTCAGATGTTCAAGCCGTGGCAGTAATTCCTTCAAGCCTGTTTGTTTTCTAGTTTCATCAGCTGGATTGATTTGGCTGACTTATTTCCGGCTGGATGGATATGGAATTATAGTCGTCTTTTCTCTGAACCACGTATTTAAACATAACCCTAGCTTAACCCTAGCTGAAAAGAGGTCTTCCTCTAGGTATTTGATAAATTAGCGCACACTTTCTGCTGGCGGTCGGCATCTATCACTTCTTCCTTCAAATCGGCTACTGTTTGGAGTTCTGATGATGCAGTTTGTTGGTTTTATTGATCTGCGACTTGATTTTTCCAATTCTCGTTCAAATCCAACAATCATTTTTTCGATTTTAATTGAGGCAGCTATTGCATCTTTCAATGCCTGCATTTTTTGTGCTTGCGTTTCAGCCATTTTTTGTTTTTCCAAAGCATTTTTAAGCCGCTTATTAAGGCCGAAGTTTCTTCGCATTTCGTTTCAAGACTTTGCACTGTAAACTCTGGAAGGCATCTTTACGGGCAATTTCATTTTGCATATTCTATCCATAGTTTTCAGCTGTATTTAACTGCTTGTCATAGTTTGTTTTAAATTGACGAAAATGTTCTGTCTCTGAACGAACGGCTTTCATAAGCTTTACTTTTGTTTCTTTCATTGTTTGTATTTCTGCGGAGAGATTTTTGATTTTTTCAGCATCTTTTTCTCTTAATTTCAATTGTTTGTTCTGTTGAATGCTTTTTCGTTTCATTTCAGACATTTCTACTTCCAAAGACTGCAAACGTAAACGCCTTTCATTTGCCAATTTAATAGAAGCGTTCTTATTGCCATGAGTCTTTTCGGCTTCAAGTGGTTGCATCTTTTGTAGACACTCTTTGAACTTTTCGCCCATGTCGTCCTCCTTGGCAACAGATACAGAAGAACATTGTTTATCGTCCATTACTTCCCTATCTACATGAGACAGTTCTGTATCTAAACCATCCAGTAATTTAGTAATATTTCCTACAGCGTCAGCAAGTTTCCTGGCATCCAATAAGCCTCCCATGACATTTGGCAATTCTCCTAGAATATACCTTATCTCCGCAGCATTTTGCTTTATATGGCCATGAGCAGTAAGGATTGTTGTTTTAAATGTTGCAACATCCTGTTGTTGATTTTTATATTTTTCCAATAAGTCTAGGTATTCAGAATTTTGTTCTTTCGAAGATGATGTTGTTGACGACATAAGGGAAGCATTGGATTCAACATTTTCCAAATTGTTGGGATTGC
>QOCX01001938.1:0-14527 GCA_005959815.1 Sarcophaga bullata | reverse complement strand
GCATCTTTATTCTCCAACTCAAGTTGTAGTGCCTGTATAATACCCTTAAGACGATTTATTTCCGCTATATGCGGATCCTCATTAACAATCGGTTTGTTTTTGATTTTACGTGCACGATCGGCATAACGCAGGGTGCTTAATGTTTCCGCAACATTATAGTCGGCCGGTGAAACACATGCTATCATTTAGCGTACCGATTGCCACCCAGAGAATCCTGTAAGCAGACGTAATTTCGAATCACGATAACGCACGAAACTAGAGCCTTGTCCGCTACCCAAAGCTGAAATCACATTACCTAATGCCAGAAGACCTTGATTAATTTTAATGCCTTCCTTAAAACGATTGCCTGTGGCACCAGTCTTTTTCGAGCGCTCAGACCCGGCCAAATCCACCAACTGAAATTTTGTTGTGGTTACGGCTCCCAACTCGTCCTTTTTTGTTGCTTGCACTGTCACAGTGAATATGGCATGGGATCTTGACGAGGCATTGTTCATGGCTGTTGAGGCCACAGCTCTACGGGTGGATCCCTGTACCAAACAGTTCGTAGTTTCTATGGCACTATGAACCTCACTTTCGATTAAGCCTCCCAATACAATGCCATTACGATCTTCACGCATATTTACTATGCAATTCTCTCGTGATTTATCCGAAAGCAAATCATAAAGCTGTTCCTGGTACAACTCCATAAAGGAACACTTAATAACGAAATCAAATTCTTTGGACAGTTCATGTGCCCGTTCAAATATATCGTGCATTGCTCGAGGTATTACACCAACATTGGCATCCAATGAACCATCAAAAGCCGTTCCCATGGTATGTGTCTTACCGGAGCCAGTCTGGCCATAGGCTAATATGGTGGCATTGAAACCATTAAATAGCTGGTCCAACATAGCAGACACAGACACTTTGTAGACATGTTCTTGGGTATCGCGACCATCGAATACGTAATTAAAGGTGAAGGCATTCGTGTTGTTCACAGTCACCTGATTTTCGTTGCCTTTTTTCTCTACAGCCACTTGGCAGCCGCGTGCCTGTTCAGATGGCACCAAAGGGCGAACTCGAAGTGCTACTCTTACACTCTCCAAATTATGCATTTTTTTCAATTTCGATTATTTTATGTCTAGTAATCGCTAGTTGTTGTAAATTATGCTGCTGTTTTGTCTAATTTTCTTTGCAATTTTTGTTTGACTGCACTTGTGCGTGTAAATACGTTGATGTTTTGTGTACTTGACTGTAACAAATGATAAACAATTGTGGTCTGATAAACAATTGTGGTCTGCACTATTTATAGGCCCTTTCAACACATGTTCAACAGGTAGAACAAATATTAACTTTTGGCAATCAAGAAGTCATTTTACTTAATACGCCCTAAAACTTCCATGAACCAACAAGCAGGTAAAAAACGATGCGGTTTTTCGGTGAGTTTTTATTATTTTCCAAGTATTTGCTAGAAAGGGTTATTCTTTGAGTGTTATACGTAGGGGGGAAGGGGTGAAATTTGTTCTGAACGTATTAAGGAATTGCAGAATAGGTATTGATTTGAAATATTTGTTCTTAAAAGGACATAAAGAATGTCCTTCTTGGCTTTCTCAAAGCATTCCGACTTTTTCCAGAAGACTGCTGTTATTTTTGCATCTTCCCATATAAGATTGCAGGCATTCTAGATCTTGGAGTATCGACTTAAGCCTTGAGAATTCCACACAAGTGTCATTCTTGTTATTGCATCAGAATTCTGTCTGAGAGTATGGCCAATCCATTTCCTATGTTTTATTTGAATTATTATGGCTTCCTTGATGTAAATTTCCTGGGACTCATGTTGCAGAACATTTTGCATATGATTCAGAGGCACTTGTTGATGAACACCTATAGCTCGATATGGTGTTCGATTTTCGCTGTTGCTTTATTGAACCTGTTGTCAACATACTGCCTAGAATATCAGAAATTATTTACGTACTCGATTGGTTGACCTTGTAGCATGATGTTATTGGTGTTCTTACGTTGTTAATTCTCATGGCCTTCGGTTTCTTGATATTTATCTCAAGTCCAATAATGCTCGCCTGTTCTTTCTAAATACTCTAGCTTTGTTTGCATGTTGGAGACTTTGTGCGTAAAAGTAGCCAAAGTAGGCGTAATCCAAATAATCTAGTTGGCACGGGAGATTCCAAATTCTTTCACTTCTCTTTGCTTTCATATCGCAGTTCGTTTGACAGAAACCTACGAACAGTAGAGGACTGTACGCTATTCAAGAGATTGTTCTATTGAAATGCGTAGGATGTTGACTGGTGTGTGCATTGTAAACAAATGCATACAGTAGGTACATCCATAATACATAAATTAGTCATTACAACCCTTCAGTCAGGTTTACGACCTAGTTCTCATTATCATTTTGATTTCTATTTACATGCAGTAGGTAGAAAACTCAACTTATAAAGACGACTGATCGATTTCCTGAGTGAGATATCGACATCTCTACATAAGCATTAGAAAATAATTAGGAAAAGCATGATTGTAATACTACTACGCTAATGAGTGGCCTCTATAATAAAATTTTACGATAAAATTTTAGGTAAGACATGTCAAGAAGGCTTAGGATCCTGTGAGCTCCATAATGCAATTCTTCTGCTAAGAAAATTTACACAGAAAAATCATCATAATAGATGGCAGGAGCAATAAAAAAAACCTAACAATACTACACTGAGTCACAATATATGTACACACGATTGTCTTATGGAAAAGTACTGCACTTATATATGAAGATCTTGCATCAGTTTTGGAGTATAATCTGGGATATAAAATTGGTTCCTAATGATTTCAATTTCCTAGAAATCGTTTAAAGTATTCAAATGTTGTTCAAAAGAAAAAAACGCACTCATAAAACTCTTATGCATAACACCTGTCCGCACTAGCAAATGAAGCTATTGCCTGACTATTCATGGGAACGTTTTTCGATTCAAAAGCAGGTATACATACCTACATATGTATAGAATTGATCATTGCAACCCTTCAGTCAGTATTACGACCGTCTTCTCGCTAAAGCAGTATAAAGCCAATAACTTGCAGGTAAAAAATTGTCGTTACGTTTCCAATTCCCCGGAAACGTTTATATTGTGGATTCGCAAGTTATAAATTAATATACAGTGAACAGCAAAAGTCTTGGTACAGCAATATATTTAGCAAACGGCCACTTCCCTTACTAGCACGTTCTCCACATGTGCGATATTCAGATATTTAAGCGTTCTGTTGCAAGAAAAAAACCGATTTCGTCTCTTTTGAAGTGGCACTGTATCGATTCGATAAAAGTCGCCGTAGTCTAATAGGTCACGGTTCAAATATGAAAAAATATTTCTTCGGCAACTACCTCTCAGCAGATTTCTGGCAAAAATTCTGAGAGTAAATAAAACTGCCTTAAAAAGTTTCTCAAAGAAAAAAAATCTGTGTTTCGGAGTTGACTTTAAACTGTAGGTCCCGCCACTTATGCATGAAATTAACACACACAGTATAAGTGGTGTGAGAAGCTAGGCCGTTATCCTGACTGAAGATTTTTAATGGCTAATTATGTTTGTTATGCATGCATAGTATCGATTCCATTTCCTCCATCTAATAGCAGCTTCTGCTATAACTATGGTAGGGTAGACAAAGCCTGTCAAAGAGCCTGCCAATAGCGCAGCTATTACCAGATATGTTAGGAATATCGGAAGCTACAAAGAAGGCAATCGAACTAAACACCAGAAGTACATTAAAGCATAAATTCAGTGTCCCTTTAGAATTCATGTTAGAATGCGAACCGTTCTCTAGTCGAACTCAAGTAGTTCCCAGGTTCTCTCGTTGGCCTCTGGTGTACATAGCAGTTTTTGAAATTCGGCAATCAGGTCTGTTGTACCACACACGGTTTGTGGAATTCCATGCTGATTTTTCCAATTTGGAAAAGTATTCTCGAAGGGACGTAAATATCCCCTCCTCCTTTTATGACACAGGGCCAGGAATCTAGTAAAGATGGTGTTGTGTAAGAGGTGTTAAGAGCCTTAGCAACTTCTGACATCCCTTGATTTGACTAGATGATATCCCAGCATTTTGATTTGCTGCTTAGCTGTGCACACATCTGATCATGTTCGAAAGAGTTTCAATAATACTTGCCGTTTGTTCGATAGCATAGATCTCCATCTGAAATACACTGCCTGGTCTAGATAATCTGTATGATCCGGTCAGTACCAGTTTATCGGAATAGACCCCAGTTCTACATTCTATTTTCAAGCGGTGAAGACAGCTTCAGTAAGCCATACTTCCGTGTAAGAGTGGGAGTTTTGTATGTTCGTTCGAAAACATTTCAAACCTTAATGATTCGGTTCTACTTTCTGTATTACATCTGAGAACTTAAGCATCAGTGCCATTCTAGCAGACACGTTTCGATGGTAGATGTTCAACGGTCATAAAGACAAGACAAGCCAAGTTCAAAACCAGCCTAAGGCTTAGATGTCAGCGTGAATCGCATGCCGATTAGATCAATCCCTATGATCCTCGTGAAAAAATTTATTTGTTTAAGAGGAAACTTCCACAATTCGGAAATACTGTCCCGGGTTAAAATGACTCATGACTCTATCTGCCGAACCATAGTTACCAATGTCAATAGGTGTCATTTGGCTAAAAACACACGCGATTTATTGAATACAAGTTTTAAGAACTAAGTGACATGGGAAAAAAATGTTCATTGTGTTTTATAGAAAAACAGAATCCAAAGAGTGTTTCACTGTCATTAAAAATGAAAAATTGAAAACCTAAAAAAAATATCGCTTTTACTACTGTAGCTAGCCTGGCACTCGTTATCTCTGCTCCGTTGTGTAACTGTTGCGTGTAAAGCAATTTGATTATTGATTCTGCTTTTTATTTCATATTTTCGTTACTTTCGTTGCCATGTACGTTAGCCTTCGTATAGCTGTACAATGGTATTACTTCTAGATTACTTTAGTGATGACACTTCTTTCCATTCTTGCCACGTACGATGATTCTTTTACAGTCATGTTGTATCGAAAATAAAATTTCATTATTATTGAGGGTTGTGGATAGTACTGCCCTGTGGCAACATATTTTGCATTTGCCATGTGACATTTCATTTACGTGCACTTTTGAGGAGTATGTAATGTCCTGTTATGAATGCATAAGATGAATGAAAGCTTTTTTCTATCGAAAATACTATTTTTGCCTTTGGCTTTCAAAATATCTGACAGCCGTTAAAGAAATAAAATACTGAGGACGCAACATATGAGTGTTAATGTTGTGTAAGTATAATCGATTATTTTATTTTGAAACCACTATGGCAGCAGCTATGTTTCAATTGCGTTGGTGTTTAATGTACAGTGTACCAACTTGTATGAAAATGATTGACCTGAGAGTAGATCAACTTCTTCGCTGTTTCCCTTGACACCCTGTAACAAATGTATGACAGTTTAATGTAATTCCTTGATAATATTTGTGCAAAGTGTCCTTGGCTGCCTTTCAGGAAACTCGGTGTCTAAAGAGGATACAAAATATCTCGTCGCTTAGGAACTGAATTCTTATGGAAACGGGTTCTTCCACAAAGTTGATCGTGGTAATACAATCGGCTCTTCCAACAGGAACTTGCGAACTTTGACAGTCGATAACGCCATCTTGTTGAAGCTACAGCTATCAAAGTAGTTTCTAGTCAGCAATCAATAACAGTTAGCTGGGGTGCTTTACGTTCGTATCGCTAATACTAAAGGTCGCTCACATAAATTCCTCACAATATATATTGTATCGGGTCATCTATCGGTCTAAACGTGAACCATTGGTTATTTTGAATCTCCACTGAACGTAATAAAGCGATTTACGCTTGAGCAACATTGGGATTTATTAGAAATCTACTTCCAAAGCAAAGGCAATTGCTTGAAAATTGCAAAAATTGCACAAAAATTTTTCGGGTGCGTTATGAGCAACCCTGGCGTATGTGTGGCTCAGAAACCTCTCATGTGCTCTTATAGAATCCAATGTAACCACTTTGCGTGGAGCGGAGTTATCATTGGGCAACGCAACCATTACGGTCAATGGAGACACGTATCGTAACATTAAAACCGATTTATTTTTGTACCCGCTCTTCATGGTATTGATGTGAACTATGTTTGGTTTTAACAGGAAGGTGCAACCTGATGCAATCGATTTATTCTGATGGCCATTAATTTAGTCGAAATTGTGATGTAAATTGGCCGCCTAGAAGTTCGATTATTTCTGTTGTGGCGCCGGTAAGGGGAAGTATAATTTGGACAAACCAGAGGCAATTGAGCATTTGAAGTCCAACATTCGGGATACATTGTCGAGATGCGACACCATATACACGGAAAGGTGCAGGAAAATTGATCCTATTGAATGAGGTACTGTGAGGTCAGCCGCTAATCCTAGTTTTCATCTTCAGCGATGACAAAAATCTGAATACGTGAACAAAACGAATTGCGAGAATTTGCTAGAGTGTTGAATGCATCGTGAAGACGTCTCTGTTTGGTGTGGGTTTTTATACTAGGCGGCCTTGTTGTCTAGATCATTCCTTTCAACGATGAGCACTACATGTCGACGATTACTTACTTCTTTTTACATGACTTTGATTATCTTGTTACCAAAGACGTGTGCTGTAAACAAGACGTGCTACTCTGCTAACGCCCCATGATTTCTTCTTTAATGACTTTGTAAAAACCAATCCAATATTATTTCCAAAATAATTATAAAATTTAGGAATCCTTCCCGATCACTGTTATATATTTAAAGCAGAACTGTTCATCATCAACAGTGCGACAGCATGTATCGAGAAGACTAAATTGCCCAAATTGTCTGTCGTATTATGTTAACTCTAAAATGGATTAAAATCCTCTATGAACTTCGCTTAAGGAATTTGTTTTTTGAAGGAAACAAAGTCTTGTACTGGCGTAAAACGATTCATATGGAGTTGCTAAAGCTTCTTGAATGATTTGATATTCTTCATGCCTTCCAGCTGGAAATTGCGAAATTAGGCAGTTGATAACGATCATCTCGTTGAACCTCAAATTGGTTATCATTTATATTGGCAACCTAATTTTCATCGAAAATGAATCTTTAGGGATGAGACGCTGTTCTAAATAAGTTGAATGAGAAGGTAAACAAACAAAATTATCAAACTTGGAAGAATACCAATCCGTATTACATCATCCAAGGACATTCAAAGTATCTGAAAAAGTTATTGCAAGGCTGAAGCCATCATCGGTTCATTTTTCCTAGAGAACAACATTGGCCCGGCCATCCCTATTAACGACAAACGCTTATGGATCTTTGTTATGGATGAATGGATCTCTTGTTTGGTTAGGTATCGTTGAGCCTCATCATTAAAGATTGTTTGTCAATGAAATTTAGAGTATTTTACTCAAAGCTTTTCTTGTTGCTTGCACTAATCTATGCGTTAAGTTGCCAACTCTCTTCGAATTGATGATCCGGGAAAGACTTTCTTGCATTTAATATTTTTTCCAAGAGCTTGGATGTTGTTGGTAACTAACTTATGAGTCCATGTGACTCAGTTTTTGGAAGATTCTTACTTGGCTTAGGTTTATCTTAAGTAGAGCATCATGTCTTTTCAAACTCCAGTAAAGTTTCTTAAAGGTGGCTTAAACAAATCAAAACGTCTAGTCATGCTCCATACATACGAATAATTTTGCAAATATTTTCTAAGGGAGGCCTCTATTCGTTTACATAATCTCTTAGTGTGAGTATATTATGAAGAGATGTGTGCTTTTTCTTCACATTCCTTAGGGCATTCTTTTTTTCAGGCGCTATTCTTTCCATGGCAACGAAGTTGTGATTGTTAAAGCATAGCTGTGAATGGATTAAAGTCTCATTCAGAGCAGGCTGATTGATATCTTGAAACTTAGTGTTCGATTGTCAATCAAGACTTTGAACAGTTATTGTAGTAGCATACATAACAGTACATAGTTGGCCATTACAAAACCCTTCAGTCAGAATTACGGCCTAGTTTCTCTCCAACTTATATTGGTGTTGAGAATTTATACATGAGTGGCGGGACTACAGTTTAAAGTCGACTCCGAACGACAGATTTTTTGACAACTTTTCATGCAATTTTATTTAATCTCAGAGTTTTTGCCAGAAATCTGCCTGAGAGGATGCTACCGAAGAAAAATTTTTTTCATGTTTTCGTTTTTGATGTCTGACCGGGGATACGAACCCTGGCCTTTCCTCTCATAAGCCAACACACTACCTACTAGCCTACGGCAACATAGTAGCGTTTGGATCAAAAGCATGTGCAATACATAACTTTTTATTCGATAAATAAGCCTTCTTCCCTCCAAATATTTTCTGCAGAATATTATTTCTCTATTATTTTAAGCTATTTGCAGGCCCGATTATGTTGGATGCTTTATTTTCAATGATTTCTTTGAATAAAATTCATTGAATAAGCACGATTGATTAGAAAAGAAAAAAGTTGTGCTGTTTTTACATCAAATACTCCTACTACTATTGTTACTCTGGACTCTATGGTTGTTAAATTATGGAGGAGTGAGTCCCTACACAACGAAACAGCAATACCAACCAGAATAACATTCAAAGCAACAATAGAAGCAACAGCTAGAAAAAATTTATCACCCTGCTGCCATTAAAATATCAACATCACAATATAAAACAACATGCTTAAGTATGCAATAACGGTATTTATAAAGAAAAAAATATTGTTTTTGTTTAATACAATACATATTCATATGTGTTGGTGTGGCGTTTATGCAAATCTATACGAGTATAGAAGTGTTTCTCCCATGTTGAAAGTGTTTTATGTAAACTGTATGGCACGGTACATCCATGTGATACGAATGTTTATTAAAAAAATGTTATCAAAATGTGTATGTATGTGTGTATGTATGTATGTGTAGATTTATTTTTTATTTTCATTTCCTATTGTTTATTTGCGTAAAACATAGACAGAATTTATATTCATTGTTTTACGCTTTTAAAGTATTGCACATTGTGTGATGAAATGTAAAGACTCTCTCTACGATTTAAATTTGATCATACAAAATAAAACAAATAAAAATGTTTGTTTTATTAATATTTTTATTTATCTGTCTGCTGTGGGTTTTTGCTAGCTGTCTGCTCTATCTTAAATCTTTATTTCCCTTCTATGTGCGTGTTTGTGTTTGGAATGCATTAGCAGTAGCTTGAATTCTTAAGAGATATCATGTTGTTGGGAATAATCAATGATGATGCTTTGTTAAAAAGTCTGCTGGATAATGCAATGTATGTCACAAGGAATGAGTAACATATGTAAACAACGACTTGATGTTCAGATCCTAAAGAACTCCAATGAAAAACAGAGTGAACCAGATCATACCTTTATCAACTACAAGACAGCCTTCGATAGCTCCATAAGGATAAGTGCTTTTGTCGCAATGCCAATATTCCCTCGAAACTGTTAAGGTTACTAGATGTTCACATTCCAGCAAACCCGGAGAACACCCATGAAAAACAGAGTGAAGCACATCATAGCTTTGTCACTACAAGGCAGTCTTCGATATCTTCATAAGGATTATCGGTTTTTGTTGCAATGTCTAAGCCTAATATTCCTTTATAGTGTTAAGGTTACGCAGAATAACAGTCAGCAACTCTTGTAGCTCTCTTGAAGACCTCCCCGAAAATTTTGATGGCACGCGCAGAGTTTACAAACAATATCTTCAACATCGCAATGGGTGGGGGGTGTTCTGGAGAAGGCGGAAGTGCATCGTTATGCAACTATTCTCACAAAAGTCACCAGTTATTTGAAGTCGCCGTAGTTTAGTAGGTAGTGTTGTGGTTTATTAGACCAAAGGCCAGGTTCAAATCCCCGGTCAGACATCAAACATGAAATATGAAAAAAATATTTCTTCAGCGGCTTCCTCTCAGCACATTTCTGGCAAAAATTCTGAGAGTAAATAAAATTGCCATGAAAAGTTTCCCAAAGAAAAAAATCTGTCGTTCGTAGTCGACTTTTAACTGTAGGTTCCGCCACTCATGTATAAAATTAACACACGCAACATAAGTGGTGTAGAAGCTAGCCGTAATCCTGACAAAAGGTTGTGTTTGCCCAGTTGTTTGCGTTTGTTGATAACATTGACATAATGGGGCGTAACAAGCGAGATGTTATTGCAGCCTTTAGCGCTATTGAGCGGAAGTCTATCAATATGGGTCTGGCAGTA
Source organism: Sarcophaga bullata (assembly GCA_005959815.1). Taxonomy (NCBI): domain Eukaryota; kingdom Metazoa; phylum Arthropoda; class Insecta; order Diptera; family Sarcophagidae; genus Sarcophaga; species Sarcophaga bullata. The sequence continues at coordinate 4,319 of QOCX01001938.1, read as the reverse complement.
AATGAGAACAGAAAGACGTATATGCTTTTGGATACCAGATTACGGTCGTTGACAATACATTCGATATTGTCAGGGAATTTATTTATCTTGGCTTTGCCGTTACCAGTAGAAATGATGTCAGTCTGGAGATGAAGCATAGCATCACTCTTAGCAACAGATGCTGCTATGATTTCAATAGGCAATTGAGTAGCAAAGACCTTTGTCGTACTCATCCTATCTGTGCTTCTCTATGAACCTGAAGCATAGAAGCAAATTTAAGAGTGCAGCAAATTTAAGAGTGTTCGAGACAAAAATCCTACTTAATAGGTTTCATCCAAAGCGAGTTAACAAAGATGTTCGCATTCGATTCAACAACGATTTGTATTGCGGTGCTCAACGATATGCATATTAAGATCAAACGATTGCATTAGCTTGGCCATGTAGTTCGAATTGAAGAGGATACTTTTGAGAGACGGGAATGTGATACAGGGGTTAGCGATTAGTTAGTGTCAAGAACGGCCTTATTTACATCGAAAGGACCAAGTCGAAAACGGGCAAGAAACAGAGGTGGCTGGAATGATGACTTATTCGAAATACAATTATCGAGTTGTTAATAGCCATTTAGGTAAGTAAGTAAATTATCTTGCAAACATTGTGTTCCAATTCTGTCTTTACTGTCTGTTCTTTGTTTTTCTCCATTCCATGACTAAATTTTAGTCACATGGTATGATGTTGCTTTCGTATCATTTCCCTCTCTACAATATTTTCCTGACTTTTTATGTCCGTTAAGTAATATGGATTATAGTTCATGATGTTTTAACAAGTTTTTCTTTTTTGTTGCTTTGTTGTTAAAAAAAAAAAGAAAAGAAAAACAAAAGAAAAAATTTGATTTCAAATTTTATGTTGCAATATTGGTGTAATGAATGAAAATCAGTGTCATGGGATATCATTTTCTATCATTTGATTGATGATTTTGTCTCGTGCGCATGTTATGTATTTAAAATGCTTTTTATGTTAGTGTTGTTGTTATAAAAGTCATTACTCATGTAGATGGTTTGTTATTGTATTGCACAAAGAAAAAAAATGTAATTGCTGTTATTAACATGATAATATCGTTTGGAATATTTTTTTTCTTTTGATATTTTTAGTTTGTCTTTTATGGACTATTAAGTGGGTTTTATGATTTTTATTTTTTTTAATTCAAAAAAAAATGTCACAATAAATATGATTTATAACAAATACAGTTATTACAGTTATTACAGTTATCATATATGTAACAGATGAACATTTTCTTGGTGAACAAACGTTTGCTAACAGCATGTAATATCAACTAAATATGACAGCAGTAAATGATGGCAAATGTTAATGAAAATGGCAATTTTTTTTTACAATCGTTTAAGAAGTTCGAAAAGAAATTATAATTTTAAAATGCTGCAAATAATGCATGGTCCTTTAAGGACTGATGTTGGACTAGAAGCAGGAGTTTTTGCTTCCAGAACGAAATATTCTGAAGCCATGGAAAATCCATGGATATTTTCCAAACTAAAATCCATGCCATAGGAAATCTTTCTCAATTCTAAACCAGCCACAAAGAATACCCATAACAATACCATATGATAGTCAGAAGCCGCATCGTTATATTGCTATATATTTAGTTTCTAAAAAAAACGTCTGAAATATAAGCTCGTAGCTCGTTTTATTGTAAAAAAAAAAAATTGTGTTCAGTTTTAATTCAAATTCTTTGTTATACGCATAATTTTGTTTGCCACTGTTCACAACTCGTTCTAACAACAACAATTGCTTTATTTGTTATTCATTTTGTTTATGCTCTTTGTGGTAAACAATAACCCAATAAACAAATTACGAGTCACCAAATTGTTCCTGTAGGTCTTTGTAACGGAGATTCTTCAACCAAATTGCTTTCTTCACACGCAACTCGCTTCACACAAGACTGGACGAACTTTTACTCAAACTACTGCCTGCTTTTGCCTTGCTTTGTATAACAGCGACGTAAACAGTCTGATGGAATGACAAATAGAGGTGCATGGACCATATCAGACATAAGATAGATATTACAGGGTCGTCAGGTTTGTGAATATTCTCAAATCTTAAGGAAGACGTAATTGACATAAAAAAAAGTGAGACTGACACTATTCAAAGAATCCCGGGGCGGAAGTTATGATTATAATAGTTATGCTAAAATTTAATTTTCTTCGCTTTTATTTTATCTTTCTTAAAATAAAATCTACTACAAGTAAGACAAATTAAAGGAAAGAAATCATATTCAAATTTAATTTCAATATTTCGTTTGTTTGTTGAGAAAACACAGCTGCTACATTGAACCAAAAGCAGAAAAGCTAAACATGAAGGCCAAGCATACTAACAGAACCTTTGTATACCTAACGACTGGGAGAAATTGAAGAGAGAGAAATTTAAAATACATTTTGTAACAGAAACCTGCAAAAAATGTTGGAGAGAAAACAATTTCCTTTTGCTTTGTTTGCTGTTACTGGTCTACATTAAATATCCTGACACAATTACTTGTGTTAGCACAGAGGGTCTTCGTTTAACATTATTTTTTGAAAACAAAGTGCCATCAAAAGCATACAAGCAGCTACACACAAAAGGAAAGATTATGTGGTTCCTGCAACAAATACGATTATAATAATCACGTTGCTTCTGGTAATGATTTTGGCTTTTTTTCTTGAAATTTTTTTGCTATTGTGGTTCACAATAACAACCTTGTAGCTGTTGATTCTAACGATCTCACACCACTCATGTTGTGTGTGTTAATTTTATACATGAGAGACCTTCAATTAAAATTACTCCGAACGACAGATTTTTGAGACACTTTCCATTACAATTTTAATTACTCTCAGAGTTTTTGCCAGAAATCTGCTGAGAGGAAGTCGCCGAAGAAATTTGCTTCATATTTGGGTTTGATTTCAAATAAGCCAACACACTACCTACTAGATAACGGCGATGTATGACGTATGGATTATCCTCAATCCAAATACAATAATTCTTTTACTTACGTATCCATTCAACTAAGAAAATGGCTTCATCGGTGTACAAAATTTTGGATAGAAATTCCACATGAAATTGTGCTTCACCCTTAGCCTAATTAGTGGTGTTTGCAATTAGCCATTTAGCATTCACTTCTTAAGATTCTTGCATAAAATATTCCATAAAATGGAAGGACGTAACGAAATAATTGCTTTCTGTCTTCTGCCATGCTTTCCTGTGTACAACAATTGCAAATTCTTTGCAGTGCACTGTGAGGCATTCCACGGTAAGCACATTAGCAGTAAGAGTAAATGAGGTAAACCATAAAATTAACACAATGCAGCATTAGTTTGACAAACAAATTATTTTTGATGAAAAAAAAAAAAAAAAAAAATTCAGCGATTTAACAATGAAATCTCCAGCCAGTTATTAAATGCCTAACACCACATTTGATCATTATAACTCTTCAGTTCGGTTTACGATCTAGTTTCTAACATTGCATATGTTGTGCGAGTTAAACTTATACGTGAAGAGAAGGACCTACATGAGAAGCTTTTCATGACAATTTTTTTTACCCTCAAAGCTTTCGCTAGAAATCTACTGGAAGGCAGATTCGCCTTGTTTGTGATGCCTGAGCTGGAACTTGAACCGTGGCCTCACATGTAATAAGTCAAGATACTACGCACTAGACTGGAATTTACTATTGAAGGCTTTTAAAAAATTTTGTAAGAATATATAGAGTTAAGTTAAGTAAATAATACGATTGGAAAATGTCTGCTTTAATATTTTAAACATGAACATTTTAAAAAGTAATCCAAAAAAGCTTTAACAATTGTAGCACAAAAACAAACAAAAATTCTATTTCATGTTAGCTTATTAGGGGAAAAAATGTCAAAGTCTAAAACAATTGTCAAATATTGACACATCGTTAGTCTATGCCATGGCAGATGGCATCTCCGATAAATACACAAACAAAAACAACAAGTTTACTTACCTAAATGAACTGTAAAACAAGATCTTACAAGCTTATACACGTGCATACCATAAAAGAAAACAAAATCGTTAATGTTGACAACGACATTGTAATCAAATTTGACAATTACTGTGTTGATTGAGTTAGAAAGGATAATCAAGGATATTAGAAATAAGACAATAACATTAAAAAAGCATTTTAATAATGCTAATAGGTACGCGATTTACTCTTCAGTGCTTTTAAAAGACAAAATTTAACGCGAGTAAAAAAGAATTTCAAAACAAAAACAAAAATTATAAGAAAAAACAAATTGAAAGCTAGGAAATGGAAAACAAAAGGAAACTGGAATTAAGGCAAGGCA
>QOCX01001937.1:0-26710 GCA_005959815.1 Sarcophaga bullata | reverse complement strand
CTACAAAACCAATTACGACGACTTGATTAGCAGCAAAAAGTAAATCAAAATGTTTTGTATGTGTATGTGCCTGTGTCGCAAGTAGCTGTGATTGTGTTTTGCTATACATACACACACTCACTAATTCCTCTATACGTACTACTACCGTACTACCGTACGTTACGGTTAAAATAAAATGGCCTTCTAACACAGAAATAAATGCAGAGAGAGAGAGTGCAACAAACGAAAGAGTATGGGTTATTTGATACATTTTTGTGTGTGGCTGGGAACATATGATGAATATATGTGAAGTATGTGCGTGTGTGTGTGTATGTTTTGCAACAGAACATGTGTTTTTCACACGTGATCATTACGAAGGGGGGCCTTGTGTATTTATGTCGTAATAAAATGACAAAAAAAAAAAAAAAGAAAAACAATGGAAAGCAAATTAAGAGTTAAAGAAAAAAGACCTCTTTGGACAAAGAAAGGAGAGAGAGAGATAGGAGGGAGTGTGTGTGTGTGTCTAAATAACCTTTTTTCATTTCTTGTCATATGAAATGCTATTCTTTAACCACTGAGAGCATGTCTAGCTGTCTGTTTTTGTAAATATCCCTCCAAACTAACAGTTTCTTTTTATTAAAAACAAAAACCAAGACGTGTCAGGACTCATCAGGTGAGACAAAAAAGAACTCATATTCATTCACACACATACACATACACATATGCACATATTTGTAAATAAGCATGACTTTTTAATATGACAGAAGAGTTGATGTTGTATTTTGGATGTTGCTCTCTATTTTTCTTGTGTGCCATTTCTGTCTCTTTCTCACAGCTCTTCTTTGTGTTTGTTAAGTCATGTACCGACGTATGTACGTATATATTACCAACACGTGAAGATTATAGTAAAAGTTTCTTTTTCATCTCTTTATCGTTGTGTCACTCCACATCAACTCTCATTTTTTTTCTGTTGCTTTTGGGTAATAAAATTTAACTTAAAAAAAAATTGTAAAGCATAATTTTAGGCGCCACATTTTCTGTTTATTTTATTAATTACTTTTTGTTTTATTTATTTATTATTATTGTTAAAAAAAGACTCGTAAAACTGAAATGTTCAAATACTTTTCTTATAAATTCTGGTATAATGGGAAAATGAAAGGAATTCAATGAGTTATCCTGAAATTTATTATCGTATACTTTTAGGTACTTAAAAAAAAAATAATTTTCTAAACTTTATTATATAAATTGGATTAATTTTTTTGCTTAATTTCAATGCTAATTTAAAGAATTTCTGCGAAAAAAAAGTCTCAAAAGTCTCTGGAGTCTCCCTCCAGCTCTCAGACAGTTTTAATCTATGCCGGCATGATGAGCGTAAAGGAGAAGCCAATATTCTTAATATTCTAAAACAAAGGAACTTCTCTGAGTATCTAGGGTAATTAAAGGGTATCGGAGAAAAAGGTTCCACTTAGGCCAGCATTTAGGTCCATTGTGACACCACAATTAATTTTACCCGGAAGCAACCATTCCATAGAGAGTGCAGCAATCTTTATATTAGAGAGCTCGGCCAACGATACCAGAAACTGAAGGATCAGCAACATACGTCTCTATGACAAGAGTAGGGCACTGACACATGAGGTGAAAGACAGTCTTTTCCTCCTCCTCAGACCCACAGCTCCTGCAGAAGTCATTAGTTAGAATGCCTCGTCTTCATGCATACCAAAACGGCAATGGGCCGTAGGGATCGCCATTATACGATAGATGGCCATACAACGTTCAATAAGTTTGCTTATGACACAATCTGGAAAGCTTTTAAGTTCAGGTCCATTTTATCAAGTTTAATCTCGCTTATTAAAGGCCTGTACAATCGGCCTATGTGGAGAGCACTTCACAACCATAATCTCAGCACGAGAACTGCACTGCACTGAAAACTAGAATAAAAAAAGAGAGAAGCGTTATATCATCTCCAATTGGAAAACATCGAGAGCGATGTGTTAAAGGATGATTTGGAACTTGGTGACTTCTCTACCAGGGACTACATATGATTCTTACGTCGGCTTATCCAACAAGGACTATCGTACTTTGACAGCTGGTAACGGTTATTTTCTTGAAGCTGCATTTGTCAGATTATCTGTCATTTATTCAATCTGTTTTGTCAAATCACCATGGACGACCATAGCAAACAATGTGTGATCGCTAAAGGAACTCTAGAATAGCTTACAAGTGATATTGATTTTCAAGGATTTTCAAAATTATCTTCAGCGTTGAGAGCCATTTCTGGATGAATGGGTACGTGAATTAACTAAATTGACAAATTTAAAACTCCATCAATCCCTATCAGATCCAAAAGCGCAAAAGTCACTGTTTGCTGTGGATTTTTGGCTGGCTAAGTCATTGGTGGATATTTCATTGAAAAAGACGTTGAGCGACTGCTCACTGTTAATGACGAGCATTGTAGGTTGATCGGTACAAACTTCTTTTGATCTGAATTGGAAGATTTGCCAACCAACGACATTTTGATCCAACGGACATGCAGCACTACATGCAACTGACATTGGGAAAGCCGTCAGTGTCAACGGAGAGTACTGTTGGTCGATCAGTACCAACATCAACGACATGTAGTTTCAAAGGGACGGCGGTACGTGCTGCACAGCTGATGTCAAGTTGGATATTCTGTATGAGCGATTCGAGGGCATGAGTCCCTCACGCGGAAGTTATATGAATTGGCCATTGAGATCGTGTGATACAACCGCAGTTTTCTCTTCGAATTATTATAAGAGTTTTAAAAGGCTTTATACCAAAACAGCGCTACGTGCCACTCAGTTCATACCACTTTGGACCGCACGGAAATTCACCATTAAGCAAGCAACACCCCAATGTCTTCCCTGAAGCTCTGTGCACCTCTTTGCACAAACAGTTCCTCAGAAAATGATTCGGAAAAGTCTGTCAGTACAGACTAGCCCTAGATGGCATGGGTATCTTGTCGAGTCACAGGCTTTGCTGAGCTAGCTCTAAATCTTTTATATCCCCCACCTCAGATGTCACATCCTTTATGAGTAGAAAGAAGTTTTTAAAATTTCAACATTTCAACAGTTTTTTACCTCTGGCAGGAGTTGAGAGAAGTGACTCTCATACCTTTATTACCACCACTCGCAAATAAAACAAAATGGCTGACGTGGCATTTAATGTGTGTCAGTCAGCATATTTTTTTAAAAATCCTTTTCAAAATTATTACCAACAACTACAAATGCAGCGCAACCTGGAATACAGCGACTCAAAAGTTAAACAGCAACTCAGTAATAATAACCCGTGAAATCTAAATGCCGGGGAAAAAATGAGGGGGGAAAATGAGGACTGAAACTGAAAACTACACAGAGAAAGTGAAATTGAAAATGTTGATCCATAGCATAGGATGGATGGCAGGCAGCATAACAGCGATAGGCAATGACTTCAAAATACGAAAAAAAATATGCGAAAAAAAAAAGGGAAAATTTCACTTGAAGAGCGGATTTTTTTTGGGTTGTACGGCCAAAGTGAAATAGAAAATGTTTCAATTGAACTGAGTGAAAACAGAGGGGGGAATGGGGTACGGGTTCATGTTCCCTTTTAATCTAAAAATCAAGTTGAGTTTTCATCTTTTTTGCGCTTCTCCTTAAAATGTAAGAAAAAATTATGCCAAGAGATGATGATGATGATGATGATGATGAACTGGGATAAAATGAATGATTTTTATTATTAATGAACGATGAATGGAGAATGAAAGAATTACTGAATGACTGACTGAGTGAGTGAGTGAGTGAGTGAGTGAGCAAGAGAGCAAGTGAGTGAATGTTACAATTTGCTTGCGGCACTTGAAAAAGGAAAGGATTTCAGTTTTTAGGTTTTCCGCCATCCGCCCTCCTCATTTCAAAAGGGGGAGTAATGATGGTAGGGGGAGGGGAGTGCAGGCAAAGACATTATTTTTAATTCCATGATTTTTTAAACACTGATAAGAGGCTGAGATGGAGATAAAGACCAGAGCCAGGAACTGAAAAGAAAAACGTTTCATAATGAAATTAAAAGAAAAATAACCGGCAATTATTTAAACGGTTATGAATGAATCAAGCAAGCCTGTGTGCAAAATTTAATTTAAAAATTCTTTCAATCATTTTATATCAGATCAAAGGGCTCGCTGTTGGCTGGCTGACTGAATAGCTGCATGGCGATGACATGTTACATCAAAAATAAAAGAAAAAAGACTTTTAAAGTTTAAAATCTGGATAAAAATATGCTCATAATTGAAAACGACGCCAGGGAATCTAAATGCATTAATTTTGTTGCTCAAGATACATTAAATTATTTCCAGAGGGCCTAAAGAGTTGCTTGTTATTCCCTTGTGGTCGATAATACAGCCGATATAAGTAGTAGGAGTCAACGTCTTGAAGCTAGACAACGTTAAGTTAACCTTCAAAGTCTGCTTGACTGTTGCCTTTATTCAACGACATACTAGCTTCCCATACCACTTATATTGTGTGTGCTGCTAATTGTAAAGTCGAATTCGAACGACAGATTTTTTAAGAAACTTTTCATGGCATTTTATTTTCTCTCAGAGTTTTTGATAGAAATCTGCTGAGGGGGAGGGTTAGAGCCGTGGCCGCCTTACGTATGTTAACGCAAAACACTTTCTACTAGACTATGGCGACTTTTTTTCTAATGCACATTCTTAAAGAAATCAATATACAAACTCTTCTACTAGATCGTACACGGTTATGTAATAAGACCTTACGAAACTCTTATACTAGTTTTTATACGAATTTTTATACAAATTTTTTTGTAAATTTCTTGTACAAGGTCTTATGAAAATTCTCTTACAAATGCTTAAACATATTTGAGTACAAACTCTTATACATCAACTCTTATACAAGATTGCTATACCATCTCTTAAATATCTGTTTTACACACATTTTTGCAGAAACTCTTATACATCACCTCCTATGCAGGATTCCTATACAAACTCTAATGCATCAAGTCTTATATGGGATTCCTAAACAAACTCTTATACCAACTATTATACAAAGTCTTTTAAAAAATTCTTTTATTTTTACGCAAATTTTTGCAGACACTCTTTTACATCAACTCTTATAAAGTTTTTCTATACAAACTCTTATACAAAGTCTTATAAAAAATTCTTATTTTTTTACGCAAATTTTTGCTGACACTCTTTTACATCATCTCTTATACAGATTTCCTATACAAACTCTTATACCAACTCTTATACAAACTCTTATACCAACTCTTATACAAACTCTTATACCAACTCTTATACAAATTCTTATAAAATAAATTTTTATTTGCGTTACCTCGTTTGAATTTCTGTTAGTGTAACTGCGTCTCCTTTTTTCCTCTTTTGTTTTTTTGCAAGAAAATATAGAGAAAAAAATTGAAATAAATTTTTCAGTACTATTTACTGTGTATTAAATTTGAAATGTTTTTTTTTTGTTGTTTTTGATGGCTTAAGCTGATTTGCTAGTAATTTGCATAAATTTTGTAGCCACAATAAAAAAAAAATAAAAACAAAATAAAAACAAATAAAAAAAAACTAAAATTCAAAATAAAGAAACAACAAAAAATAGACAACTAATTTGATTTAAATTTAAATTATAAAAATAAAAATCATGATAAAAAACCAACAAAAAAAAAAAAATTCGCCGTGACTTATTGCTGATGATGATTAGTGAGCTACAGCAACTGTAGTAGTGGTGTGATGGCTGTTATTTGAACTGATTTTTTTTTAGTTGCCATTGTCATGTAAATTATTGAGAGTGTATCTCTTTCTCGCTCTCTCTTTTTCCCTCCTCTTTGTGTTTACAAAATTACTAAATAACTGTACTACTCTTCTACTGTATGTAAATAAATGACTGACTGCCTCAATGAATTTGTAATTTTTTTTTTTTATTATTTTCACTAGAACTGACTAAATAAAGGCTGCTGCTGCTGCTGCTGCTGCTACAGCTGCTGGATAAAAAATTCAAAAAAAAAAAAAATTTAAAAAGATTGTTTTTTTCTCCTTTTTTTTTAAGCAAAAAACATGAATGATGGCTATTGTTTAAACCCAGAAAAAAAAGTTGATGCAGCAGCAACAACAATCATTAGCTCGTTTAATTTAATTTCCAGTTGATGTTTAAAATTAGATTTTAAACTTTGTTGTTGTTGTTGTTGTTGTTTTTTTATATTGTTTTTATTGAATTCATAAATAAATTTCGTATGAAAAAAAAAAAATAAAATGAAAGGCAAAAAAACAAAACACTTTAAATGGTTGCAAATTAATTTTAAGAAGTCACTTCATTTAGTGAATTGCTGAGATTCAATCAATTTATGGAGAAAATAATATACGTACGTACATGGGGGTTTCTTTTACGCTTAACCCTCTTGGTGGTGGCGAATTGCTACACTATCTGCTGTTGTTACTTTCAAGCCCAGCCATATTTTCAGAAATAGTTTGATTTGTTGTGTTCCAAAGGCCATCGACAGACTTGAATTCAAACCCGAAGATGTTTCTTCTTCAACAGTGTTAACTGGCATAGGATCCCTATATTCAACTATTTTGTTTCATTCATCCTTCTTCGAAAGGCCGAAATTGTGCTTCAAACTGTGTGTGGCTTTTGATTTTCATTATGTGGGCTGTCCAGAACGTAATGTGTTTTGTACAAGGAACGATAGTAGAGTATACTATCACTGCTACGGTCTCAAGACCATAAGCATATACATACATTACAACATACATACATATATACAGTCAGGATTACGACCTGATTGCTCACACCACTTACGTATGTTGTGTGTGTTAATTTGTTATGCCAGTGCCGGGACCTACAGTTTAAAGACGAATCTGAATGGCAGCTTTTTTGGAAAACATTTCATCGTAATTTTATTTTACTCTCAGAGTTTTTGCCAGAAATCTTGAACCCTAATGGAGACTGTACGACAGAGAGGAACAATAAATCAATTAAAATCTTCGAAAAGTTTTATAGAATACACGGGCAAATCAATTCATCACGAAAGATTCTATATAGGTAAACCTCTTCTAAGTCCTGAGCAACGCGAAACAAAGACAAAATCTCTCGTTAGGGGACATAATCAATCTTATTGCATAATCCAAAATAATTTTAACCATCCAGAGCTAGATAGTTTGAGTTAATTCTGCTAGCTAGCCAGAACAGTTGATCTTTCAAGATTACAGAGGCAGCAATAGAGGATTTCGTAGATAATTTTTATTAGTTTAAGACCATTGGGATCCGAATACCTGCAACATTGCAAATGAATCAATGTCAGACCTAGACAATCTAGCTAGGTAGCAAGATAGCAATTAAATTGTCAGCATTGTTTGAATGAGAGAAGATCGGGCCTATATCCTACCATACAATACTCGGTAATCCCATACCAAAATTTGTTGGATTTTTATTTTTCCGTGAATATGTCAAGTTCTGGAATGATAGGATTGCCATCTCTCATTGAAGAAACTCCATTCTAGTGGCGATGAAGTTTTCAAGAGATGGTGTTGACATAGCCCTATTATTATCCTTCATATTCTTGTTATGTACTCCAAGGTCAGAATAAGTTTAAAGGAGAAATAGACAAATACAAATACAGAATACAACTATTGCTGTAGACTCTAGATTATTTTGTGCCTAACATAGGTGTATTAGTTGCAAAATTTTTTAATGTTTATTTGCTTCACTTGAATGAAAATTATATTGAACCGATTTTTATAATAATTGTTGTCTGAAACCTTCCTTTCCAGACTAATAAATAATTTAAATTTGCTTTTTTTTTACTTACAGGTACGTACATAGGTCCAACAACGTGTTTTGTAGACTAATATTACAGGTAAAGTTAAATCAAATCGACTCGACTTATGCAGCTCAGGATATGACAAACGAATTAAGTGCGCACTGAATATTCACATTAGCAATAGTAGAGCTAAATGCTATTCTGAGTTTCAGTAATAGAAATAGTAGTACAAAGTAAAAGTAGTAGTATTAAATGCTATCGATAATAGCAATGGCAATATCAGTTTTAAATGCGTGCTATTGATGGCAGAATCATTAAAATTAAATGCGATTGTGGTTGTAGCAATATCAGTATTAATTGGTTTTGCTAGTTTTATTGTCAAAATTAAATGCTATTGGCAGTAGAGGCGCTATTGCTGATAGTAATAAAAATTGGTTAGTACTGGTACCACTAGTGGCATTATTAGCCAGTTTTAAGCAAATGCTGTCAAAGTATTAAATGACAGTGGTAGGTGGTAGTAGCGAAATTAAGTGCTGTTGTTGGTAATAGTAAACATTAAGTAGTACCGGTATCAGCAGTCACATTAGCAGTTTTAACCAGTTCTAAGGCGAAGTATTTTGTGCTATTGGTAGTTTTAGCAGCGAAAATAAGTGCTATTGGCATTAGTAGTAGCATAATCAGGTGCTATTGTTAATAGTAGTAAGAATTAAGTAGTAATGGGGCCATCAGTAGAATTATAAAAAGTTTTAAGCAGTTGCAGTCGAAATATTAAGTGCTATTGGTAGTAGTGGTAGCACTATCAGGTTCTATTGTTGGTAGCAGTTAGAATTAAGTAGTACCGGTGCCGGCAGTGGCATTATAAACAGTTTCAAGCAGTTGCAGGCGAAGTATTAAGTGTTGTTGGTGGTAGTAGAAAAATTAATTAGGACTGGTTGGTATTGTTTGTAGCTTTTGCGAATTTACTGTGCTTGCGTTTCTTATATTTCGGGTAAAATTCAAAAGAATTTTGTTTCAGTCTCTTGTCATTCAAAACGCTTAATAAAAATAAAACCTCATTCGACTTCTAGTTAAGCTATTATGGAATTTTAATCGTTTTTCTTTATTAAATTATTGAAAGTTAATTCAAGTAAATTAAAATTTAATCTTTATTATCTAATCCTCTAAATATTTATGCTACATAAATAGCAAAATATGAAAGAAAAATAACAAAATCTACAGCATATTTTTAGGCTTAACACACAGCAATGTATGCCACAGAGAAAAGTATTTAGCAGGGCTAAACGCATTTGTTTAGTTCTTCTCTCCACATGCTATGTGTGTTTCTATGTACATATGTATGTACATATGTAATTGCGATGATATGTGTCCTTAACAACCAACCAAATATAAATAAATGCAGAATGTTTTTATTTTTTTTTTGTTGCTTTTATTGTCTATTGCAACCAATTTTTCTTTTCTACCCAGTACAAGGACCACACCACCACCACCACCAGCACCACAGATTATTGCAATTTTTTTTTTGCTTTTGTAAAAATAGTTTTTATTGTTATTGTTGTTGTTGTTGTTTTTATTGTATTTTAGTATATAATATATGCACAATACAATACGATTGTACAGCCTATTATAATTGTATTAGTTTTTTCTGTTTTCTTTTAAGATTAGAATAGAAAATAAAAATTAATATAAATCCGAGTATTATAGGCGCTCATATCTAAATATTTTGATACCCTATACAGTATAATACACTGCATGTTATGAGTTTTAAATTGCATTTCAATATCCGTCATTCTTTTCATGAAGAAAAGGTCAATCGATCGCGAAAAGTCTGTACAATACTATCTCCTTAGCCCTGATTAGTCGGCATCAACCGTCTTGCATCGGCAGAAATCACCTTCAACCTCCATAATTGAGATAGTTTTGCTAGCTGCTCAGAACAGAGGGAAAGGGAGCCGGTTTCTTAGGTAATTTTTTTGTTATTTTAAGACCCGAGGCTGCCTATAATTGCAGCTTGGCAAATGAGCCAATATCAAAACTGGATTATCTAGCTAATGTCTGCCATTGGTAGCCGGATTTCGATTAAACCACTTTCAATATATGTTTTGCTTTGTATTCATGTACGAAATTTGCGACATTGAAGCCGTCATAGTCATAGTAGGTAGAGTTGGCTTATTAGACGTGAGTCCACGGTTCAAACCCCAGGTCAAACACCAAAACGAAAATATGAAAAAGTATTTCTTCGGCAACTTCCTCTAAACAGATTTCTGGCGAATCTTCGGGAAGTAAATAAAATTGCCACGAAAAACTTCCTCAAAAATCTTTCCTTCGGAATTGACTTTAAATTGTAGGTTCCACGCCATTCGTGTATAAAATTAACACACACAACATAAGTGGCTTTCCCTGTCGTACAAATAGTTGGTAATTTTTTAGCTTAGTAAGTTTGTTAATATTTTATTTCTTTTCGTATACATTTTGATTTAAGCAGGCTGTGTCAAGTTCTAGAATGATAGGGTTCCCATCTTCCGTTGTCTTGTTTTTCGTACATTTTGAGTTAAGTACGCGATTGGCACTGATACTATGTCAGTTCTAGAATGTTAGGCTTGCCATCCGCCGTCGCCTAAAACACACATTCCAGTGCATGCTTTTCCTACATATTGAGTTATGTACGCTATTGGCACTGATACTGTGCCAAGTTTTAGAATGGTGGGATTGCCATCCCTCGTTGCCAAGAGATACAAATTGCAGAGTCTGTATTGGTAGCTTTTAAATATCTGTTTTGTTGTGGGAAAAAGAATAAAAAAGTTTTCCGTATTCTTAATTGTAATGTGAGAAGACCAAATATAACTGAATCCTGATCTTCAGTCTTGTAAGAGTATTTGCAATCGGGTTGCCAAACAGCTGTACTACTTTATTATACCCTTATAAGGTCAATTTTCTATGGGAGCTTCTATTTAGCCTTCATATTTTTTGATGACGTCATTGTATTTATGAAAAAAATTTAAATGTTATCTGTACTTGATAATCAGGGTCCTATTGTTGGTACATGTCAACATTTTAATGCCATTATCATTGTTGTCGTGTGGATATGCTAGAGAACTGATACCGGATAGATTACGAATAATGAGATACATCTTTGCAATCTGCTTTGCCATCCAACGCTTTCTTGAAGTGTTTTCAATATGAATTTTAAAAGGCTGTAATACGAAAGTGCTACCAGGCCTTCAATGAAATTCCATTGATATTCGGCCACTATTTGTTGCATACTTTAGGGTAAATTGAATATTACTTCCATTTCATTGTGTTACTTTGGGCACTTTAAAAAATATATCCGCCACGCCCTCTTTACAAAAACGCTTACTATCCTCCACAATTGTTAGAGTACTGATACCAGACATGTCACGAACCATCCAATGCTTTCTCAAAGTACTACTAGGCTTTAATGAAATTCCATAGAAAAACCGCCGTTATTTGTTGCATACTTTAGGGTAAATTGAATATTACTTCCATTTCATTGTGTTAGTTTTAGGCAATTTGAAAAATTACTGCCACGCCCTTTTTGCCAAAAACCCTACACTGTCTTCTACAGCTGCGGAACACTGCTTTGCTGCCCTTATATGCCCTCAATACATAAAAATCATGCTATTTTCCTCCTCTTCTATCCAGAATTAGAATTAAAACTCACACATATGTGTACTATGAAATCGAGGCGGTTTGGAAAAAAAAATGCACGAAGCTGCAGAATAAGCACGAAAATGTAGCATGATTTGTATGCCACAACAATACTATGGAAGGGAATAACAAGTCATTGCACTGGAGAGCTAGAGAGAGAAGGAGAAAGTCATACAGCGTTTTTGTTTAATGGAAGACAACAACAACAATAATAATAATAATAATAATATTAAGAATAAATAAATTTTATTCTAACGCGAACAAAAACAAGAACAACAACAACAACTAAAGTAAATACAAAAAGTAGTTACAGTAACTTATTGTACAGTGTATGTATTTGTTGTTGTAGTTTTAAACACATACTGATGCAGCTACTGCTGTCACTGCTTGTGTTGTTTGCCATTTAAAGAGAAATGCTAATGAAGCGGTTTTTCCATGTTAGATTAGGTTACGTCGGCTTTGATACCAAAAACTCACTTGAGCACGCATAGCAGCTCGTTGTGTCGCCTAAGGTGAACGCCGTCTCCGTACTGACCAAGTTCTTCCAACCTAGGAAAGCCCTTTACAGAATTATTTGCTTTTATTGTCCTTAAAACCCGTTTGTAGGATCTCAGCCTGCCTTAGCATATCTCTCTGTCTTTGGGTCTCCCAAGGAGAGAATACGTAGTAAGTCTGAAGGGAATCGGGAGAGAGAAATTGAGCTACTGCCTACTGCCTGGGTTAGGATTTGGCCAGCAGCAGTTCTGATAAAGGAATCTTTTCTTAAAATTATGGAAAAGGGTACACGTATCACCGACATATGTGTACCTAGGTGTCTATTAGAGTAGGGGTCTATCATGGGCATGTCGGAAATATTTCTGAATCTGAAGTTCATTTTTTGAAAATTAATTTTTGCAAAATTTAAATTTTTTTCCACCAGGGGTGAAGGAGAAACACGCCTGATATCTCCAACAATATGAAATATGAAGGAAAGCATTTCTTAGGCGACTTCCTCTCATCAAATTTCTAACAAAAAGTCTGAGAGTAAATATCAAATTGCCATGAAAACGTTTCTCAAGAAATCTGTTGTTCGGAGTCGACTTTAAGCTGTAGGTTCCGTCACTCAAAAATAAAATTAACACACTCAACATAAGTGGTGTGAGAAGTTAGGTTGTTATCCTGCATACAAAGTTGCAATGACCAATTATGTATTAAGGAGAAGCATTTCTTAAAAATGTATGGTTGTTGTAATGAAACCTATGTTCTCATAGTGTGAAAATATCATCTTTGAGGAGAAACTCGTTTCTTTTTCGAATTTCTAGTTGGCATTACTGCTACTTTTACTGCCGCCGTCTTCTCATATGGTTATCAACCGCACACTTCATTTGTTCTGCCTCTTCTACCAACTGGAACATGTTGCAACATGTTGAAAACAGAATGTAAAAAGACCAAAAAAAAAAAACGATTTCAGAACAAAAAGTTAAAAAAAAAAACGAATCAGAGTCACAAGTTGTTGCAACAACAACAACAAAATAAATTTTAAAGAAAAATAGGTTACAGTGACAACATAATATGGCAAAAACTACTTTATTATGGCAAGGATCTGCTCCTCCACCTACTCCTTCTTAGATTACATGCATGTTTCTAATAAAAAATAATTCAAGTGAAGAAATTTTTGAACAACAACAAAAAATGAAAAAAAAAGAATAAAACATGAGAATGAGAATGAAAATGAAAATGAAAATGAAAAATAAGTGCAGATACACAACGATGAACATGATGAAGAACAACAAGATTCAGGATTTCAGGATTCATTGCATTTAACTTTCAACCACTTTGTTGCAAAATAAATGAAACAGAAATACTAAATGTTGCATCAATAAGAGAGCAACAAAAAAAAAAAAGACGAAAATGGAACTGAAAATAATTTTGTAAAAACAATAGAAAAATAAATTGAAAACGAATAAAACAAAACAAAACAAAAGAGGCCTGTAAATGAGAATCCCTATCTCTCTCTCTAGGTGTTGAAAAAAACACAACAAAAAGTTTTAAAACAAAAAAAAAAAATCGAAACTTTATTCACTGCGTTGTTTCTTCCCTTTGTAGCTCTTTCCTTCTACTTCTATTGAAAACAATTCCAATTTTTTCCACTTCAAAAGATTTTAATTATTGTGTGCAGTACATACATATGTGTGGGGGGCGGAATTATATTAGAAATCTATGCTGCAGGCGCGCACGGCCTATTATACAATTAAAGCTTAAAGGCCTATTTTATTTCATTTACGGGAAATTGTTTTGTAATGTGACTTTAATTTTTCAATTCATAAACCGCAGGGTCAAGGAATTCATCTATCTTGGCTCCGCCGTTATCACCAAAAATGATGTCAGTCTGCTGGAGATCAAGCGCAGGATCACTCTTGCCAACAGGTGCTACTATGGTCTCAATACGCAATTGAGTAACAGAGACACCTCTCTCGTGCGACGAAACTAATACTCTACAAGACGCTCATCCTACCCGTGCTTCTTTATGGCGCAGAGACATGGACTTTATTAAGCACCGATGCAGCAGCCTTGATAGTATTCGAGAGAAAAGTCCTACGTAAGATCTTCGGTCCAATGCGAGTTGGCGAAGATTTCCGCATCCGCTACAACAGTGAGCTGTATGAGCTCCTCAACGACATGGACGTTGTGCAGCGTATTAATATCCAGCGGCAGCGCTGGCTCGGCCATGTCGTTCGAATGGATGACGAGACGGGTATTTGATGCGGGGTTCTTCGGAAGTCGGCGAAGAGGACGACCTTGTATCCGGTGGAAGGACCAAATCGAGGAAACCCTGTCATCGATTGGTGTGACCAACTGGCGTAAGCGTGCAAGAAGCAGAGGCGCCTAGAAGGATGTGTTGCGGCAGATTATGGCCAATTAAGTAAGTAAGTAATCGCAGGGTATGTCCGCCACTGTCAGCAGATAAAGAAGGAAGAAAACCTCGATGTCTATGGACAATCTCTTGGCCGCTGATAAGGTAGCAAAAGCTGGCCGGATTTTGCGGTGAGCTTGAATCCGAAATGACCTAGTGTCTTGCACCACTTATGTTAAGTGCGTCAATTTTATACCTGAGAGGGTGGGGGGACCTACAATTTAAAGTCAACTCCGACCTGCAGATTTATAAGAAACTTTCTCATGCCAATTTTTATTCACTTCCAGAGTTTTTGCCAGAAATCGCTGAAGAAATATTTTCTCATATTTTCCTTCTGATGTCTGACCTAGGGTTTGACTCATGGCCTTACGTCTAATAATCCTAATAATCTAATCTGACCTAGGGTTTGACTCATGGCCTTACGTCTAATAATCCAACGCACTACCTATTAGACTGCGGCGACTTCTTCGCCGCCTATAAGGCAGCAAAAGCCGGAAACGCCTCACAGCACCTCATACGATCGAACCAATTTTCGTGCAATTTTTCGAGTGTATGCGGTCGTATCTTGACACTGACATCACGAATGTTGGCCTTCAAATGTTCCATTGTCTCTGGTTTGTCGGCATAATACTTTTCTTTAAAGGCGCCCCACATAAAATAGTACAGCAGTGTGAAATTCTAGCTTCTTGGTGGCCAATTGATATCACCAATTCGGCTAATTTAGCGGCCATTAAATGTTTGACGCAATAAAGCGATTGTTTGTGACATGTGATGTGCTGCAAGTTGGCACAAATTCTGTTGAAATCAAACATCATCGATCACATCAGTACCATGAAGAGCGGGTGCCAAAAAAATCGGTTATCATGGTGCGTTAGGTGTCTCTATTGAACGTAATGGTTGTGCCGTCCTTATTTTCAAAGAAATATGGGCCAATGATGCTTTCGCTCCACAAGCTGAACGAAACATTCACTCGTGATTGATGCATTGGCTTCTCTAAGACCACGTGTGGGTTGACGGAGCCACAAACACGGCTATTTTGCTTTTAAATGTACCCACCAAGATGGAAATGAACTTCATCCGAAAAAAAATTTGGAAAAAATCGACGTCATTTTGCAGTTTCTTGTTGGCCCATTTAGCTAAGCGAACTCGAATCAGATGTTCATGCAGTTTCTACTCTGGAACCAATGGGACTTTTTAAGGCGTCATACCCCGATATATTTTTGCAAAATTCGATGTAAACTGGTGCATGAAATGTTCAATTCGTGAATACGATGACGAGGTGATGTTGATGCATTCTCACGACCACTCACACACACGTCACAGCTTCGATATTTTCCGGAGTACACACGACGAGCACGGTCACGTCTTGTTGCATCGATGATGAAACCAGTTAAACTTGTGTATACCGGGCTCTGTTGGTCCTTCCCCTGCGATAAAAGTTTTGTGCTACATTTTCGTGCAATTTCCGATTGTTTTGGAAATAAATTTCCAAAAAATTTCAACGTTGCTTAAGTATGTTTATCGATTTATTACGTTTCAGTGGCGATAATATACCAAATTTTGGGACAGAGTAGAACAGAACGCCAATAAGTATTGCCAAATTCGAAATAACCTGTGGTTCAAATCTAAACCGATATATTACCCACCCGATATAATCAGTACCTAAATCTCTAATTGCCGCTTGAGTGCGGCTACTGTGCTAGAGCAATCGAATTGCCGTTCAGCTTGATGTCAAATGGAATTCCAAGATATTTTATTAAAACGCGCTTAACATTTTGCACGTATAGTTCCAGGAAAACATATGTACTTCTAAGCGATCTTATCGACGGCATTTACAATTCGTTGAATTATTTTCCTCTCCTTTACAGCAATTAAAAAAATTAAATCGTTTTTCTAAACCTATTTGCTTGCGTACATATTTTCATCTCGTATTTCATTTATGATGGTTCAAGGCAATTTGGAAACAATTTTTATTGAAAATTATTGCAAAAATTCAAAAGAAAACAAAAAAACAACAACATTTCCGGGTATAAAAAGAGAATATTTTTTGTCCCAATGTGTCAGCCATAGACAGACAATAACATGAACGAACATAGTAAAGGGTTATCCACTTAGTTGCTTCGTTGGAAGTTTCATTTATTTCGGGAAACTTGTGCGATTTACGAGTTTTGATCATATTCGAGTATTAAACTCGAAGAACGTATAAAGATGGTCAAAATTGATTACGAACGCTGCCAGTTTTCGATTCATTTTATCGAAATGATTATGGTCGTCATAATCGAGCTATTTTGAAAGGAATTTGAAGAGGTTGAAAGTGTTGCAAGTGTGTTCAGGTCTCTACATCATCAGCATCACCATGTAAGCACTTACGCAAATATCACTTCTGTAAATGAAAGTGTGCTTGGCCACGTGGCGTAGTAGACAACATAGCTTGTCTACAAGACGAGAAGTCCGGATTCGAATCCCAATGGAATTGAAAAGAAAAAATAGAATTCTGGTTCGAATACCGAAGAGAATTAGAACAAAAAATTGTTCATCATAGCTTTCGAATTTCAAATTAAAATGGCTTCACTGGCTTCAAAGCGATCCACCCGAAATTATTGCCAGCCAACCAGTGTCCCCACATCCCCTGAAAATGGAAAAAAATGGTAACATCACAGGGTGGTAAGGCAGTGTCGCCACTTAGCGAGGGAAAGTAGGAATAAACGTTCCTAACCACTGTAGGACATATTCTGAGGGCATTGTTTGTAGGCAACGTTAGACCAAACCAGACCAAACACCTGCTTAGCTGGAACAACAATGGATTAACGAAACTATGCCAGAACTTGTGGCGACAACAGCAGCCACATCGGAAAAGATGGAATATTTTTCATGGAAGTCGCCGTATATTCTCAAGAGGCCTTGTTGAAAAAAGTGAAAGTGAATGAATGAATGAAGCTGTGCTTTGGATATGTAATACGATGGAGTCGGCTACAGGGTTCCTTATAGTTTGCTCGATAAGAGATTCGATATTAGAACATGAACTAGAATTTTCTAGTCTGAGAATCTGAAGGATTTTAGAAGGCCTGCTGAGGTATATACCACCGATGGATTCAAAATGGTGGACAGTCTGGTAGTCTGTGGAATATGTATTAAGATTTCTGACTTTCGTATAGGCTGACTAAATATTAAACCCAGCTGACGATCCGTAACGCCGATAATGTGCTGATTGTGGGTATAGGGACAGCAATTTACGAAAATAATTTCCTACAGCCACGAAAGCGCAGATGGAGCTTGGAGGTCTCTCGGACTTCTTTCACTTGATTATGCAAATGCCCTTCCAAACGACAGGTTTTTGAAAATCTTTTCATGGCAGTTTTGTTTTGTTTACACTCAGAGTTTTTGCCATAAGACTGCCGAAAGCTATATTTTATTTGAGACGTCGAAACAGCGGTTTAAACCATGTGCTCTCTATCAATAACTCAAGGCGCTATCGCCTAGACTAAGATTGGATTTTATTTGTTGGGCGGGGCTACATTAAAAACTGTGTTTACGCCGAACACTTGAAGGCCAACATTTACGTTTTCGACAAGATATTGCCCGAAATGAGTGAAGAAATGAGTGCGAATAACTCAGAGGGAATTATTTGAATGACAATGGCTCGCTTGGTCTACATACATACATACATACTAAATGTTAGAGATATCATTCCTACATACGTACATACATAATTGGGCATTACAATCCCTCAGTAAGGATTATTATCTAGCTTCTCACACCACTTACGTTGTGTGTGTTAATTGTATACGCGAGCAGTGGGACCTATAGTTTGCAGAGATTCCGAACGACAGATTGTTGGAGAAACTTTTCATGGCAATTTTATTTACTTCCCGAGTTTTTGCCAGAAATCTGCTGAGAGGAAATCGCCGCGGAATATTTTTTCATATCTCGTTGTTGTTGTTGTTGTCTAAGCCTGGGGTTGAATTACAGATTCTGGACATATAAACTAAGACAATCTCTCCAAGGCTACGGCGACTTTTTGCCATTAAGATTAAATTTTATTTGTGGGCAGGGGCTCTACTACAAATATTGTGTTTACGCGGGTATTCCCTTATCCAAGGAACTCTTGAAAACCTACATTTGTCAAGTTATCTTGGCAACACCTTGAGAAATGTAAGTTTTCAGTTCGAAAAAAAGGGAAAAAATAACCAAAAACTTTCGCTTTATGTGTGTATTTTATTAAAGCTTTAGTTTTAAATTCGCCAAATGGTTTACTCTTTACTTCTGAATTATTAAAAATATTTAAATCAAGTGATGAAATGAGAAAAAAAGAAATAAAAAATAAATCATAAATTAAAAATCATTAAAAATGTTTAAAAAAAGAATGCAAAAAATTATTCTTTTCTCTTGTTTTTGTTTGTTTTTGTAATAAAAAAAAAATTAAAATCAATTAAAATTTATTTTATTATTGTTGTAATGACATGTAAACTATACAAATTAATCATTTAGTTGTCATTTTATGCATGTATGTGTACGTATGCATGCATGCAAGTGTGTACGTATCACAAACATATGTGCATTTATGTGTGTGGACATGTGCTTATGATACTGCGTTCATGTTGTTGTAAATATGTGTCTGGTTTTTTTTTAATATTTATAGCTCAAGGATAATGTAATAAAAAATCAATTGGTACTCTCTCTCTATCTCCCTTACTCTCTTACTCTCTTTTACAAACACATTCATTTTGTCCCAACATTATATCTTATATTATATGAGTGTGTGTGAATATGTTTTACAAAATTTATTTATTCATTCGGTTTTCAGTTTAATTTGTCGCTGTCGCTCTCTGCCTGAGTCTGTCTGTCTGTCTGTGTCTGTCTCTTTAAAACTTTATTTGTGTGTGTCCGTTTAATGACATTCGTTGCTTGGCTTTGACCATGTCTTTACCGGGTTTTTATTTTTTTTATTTTCCGAGAAATGAAATTGAAATTTCATTAAGTACCGTTGTTACCAGTTTTTTTTTTTTTTGCATATGTGGTCTCAAGCCTTGAACACAATGAAAACCACAAACGTAGCGTAGGATTGTGATGATTTTAATCCTTAAAAATTGGAAAAAAGTTTTCTAATACTCTTGCCAAGTCGAAAAACACAGTCTATGGAGTGGAATATTTTAGACTTTCTATAATCCTGCTGTCCTAGATCTATATAATGCCTCCGATTTCTATTTCTGGAACTTTCTGTTTAGAATATTGCACGTTATTGGCAAAAAGAAACACCAGGCCAGCATCTGAGGACTCAAGTGTTTTCTTCTGGAATTTATTAAAAAGCATGCGTTCTGATTACTTATTCTTCTTATCGCAGAATCGAAATATATGTAGGACTCACGGCAATCCCCACCCTGAACCAGTGATCTTTGAGGCAACCGTGACTGGTCTAAAGGTTGGTTATTAACCTCAGATTGTTCGTGGATAGTCTGATGCATGACTGTCAAATCCCCGCTCAATTGTAATTACTCAACAAAAATTTCGATTGCCTCAAACTCATTTGGTTTGAGAATGGTGTTCGCCTTCCTCTATCTTTCCTTTTAATGGCGTATGTACTTTCAAACGTCTGTTCCTACTGCAAAGAAAGGAACTGGCCCTAAAAGCGTTCCCTTCTTGCAAGCAGCATTAGTTCATTATCTGAGACTTAGTTGAACCAATTTCTCCTGCCTTGCTGATTCAGCTCTGGCCTTTAGATATATTCAATCGGTTGACTATACAAAATTGGGCATCACTCTTTATCTGTACTCTAAGGAAATCGTAAGGAAATAAGCACTAAAACTCACGCAGTTACTTGTCGAAAAGCCCCAGCCCTTTAGCTTCTATCTTCTTTTTTCCCTACTGGAACACTCACTATACGAATAGCTGTGAATTGAGCCTCCAAGCTCTGAGAACCACGTTCGCTGTAAACACTCGAGCGGGGAAGTTAAATGCGGAACCATTAATGCACGGAATATATTCTTCGTTAGTTAACACGTTCGAAAAGCTTTTGAAGAAGAGATTTTTATGTAACAGAAATGATCAAGAATCAGAGAACCACTGGACTTTGTTTGTTGTATCGTTTAAGATTCTGTGCACTTCTATACGGCATAACTATGGAAGCATCAACTTTGGTGAATCGAGTACGAAAACGAAGAAACTTCGGCTGTAATCAGAGGACATGAATAAGCCATGAATTCGTAATCCATAGTAAGAGACCAACGAGTAAGCACTCGCTCAAAAATACCTGCTGATTTAAGTGACTTCAGGAGAGTAACTGCAAGTGACCGCAAGTGCAAGGTAACACCCCTGCAATGCAGTACTCCACTCTCTCTGACTTTTCATGATGTTTTCAAGATTTGCAAATCTTAACGACTGAAGCTGTTTTTAATTAAAGCGGAGTATTTCACTTGTATTTCAGTTTCTTGGGAGTGTCTAAATTGATCAAACTAGCTCTCTGTACCTGTCATGACGTCATGGTGGTCAGTATGCTTTGTTTAAGGAGAACAACATCAATTTCCAGTGCTCACCAAGGAATACCTTGGAAAAAAGTAAGTCAAGTGACAAAGAGAAATTGTCAGCAATCAAGATTTTCTGCCACAACTTATCATGTGAGAGGAAGGGGGATGAAGGCTAACGAACTCTAACTTCCGTCAGAGGGCGGACCCTCCTTGAAGAGTAAGGTCCCACTATAACTATAGTTTGGATATGTGATAATACAAATCAATTTCCAAGCCGGTGATCAAACATTCAGTATAGAAAGCCTCACTCCCTCTCTCTTTCTCTGAAGAGAAGGAAAACTGATATCTTAAACTAGGTACCATTGCGGTCTCTTCCCCCTCTTAGCTTCCTATTTCAAATTCACAATTTTTAGACATAAACACGGGGTTTAACTATGGTTTTAAAATATGTCCTACGCCGTCCATAATTTTTATGTAATAAACGATCATTTTGTTGTCTAATGGGGTATTCTATTCCCTTGTCCTCCGTCCTTCCCTCTCTCTGCCTATTTTACTCATTATAAATTGTCTCTATTTTATGGTTCGACGTTGGCATTGTGTGTCATTGTGTGCCATTTAAATGTGCATTTAAAAACACAGAGACCATGTGACAGCTGAGTGTGTATAGTGCAGGGTAGTGTGGTAGTCGCATAAGAAACAGCAGGAGTAGCAACAGCCGCTACGACAAGTTATAAACAATACAGGAGGACGACAACAATGGCAAGAGAAAATGCAAAAAGCAAAAGCAAATGAGTGACTGACGGCGGTGTTTGTTCCCCCCCCCCCCCTCTATACTAACAAGACAATGACAAATGACTACTGAAACCAGCAGTTAGCCCCAGCCCCAGTAGGCAAGCAGACATAAGCACCACAGCACAGATTCTAGCAAGAAAATGTTGGTTGGTTGGCTATAAATGGAATTACGATGTAGGGAACGAGAGGGGTGACGTATAAAGCCGGTAAGGTGGAATGCGAAAATTGTGCAACATGATGACAATACGATACAAGAAATGATACTGCAGTTTGAAGGGGGGAGGGGGGAACAAGGACTTATTACCCTCTGGCATATTTTTGGTCAAGTTAAAGAAGTAGTAGAGGAGGGGGAAATAGTGATGCAATGAATATCTATCTGCATCTGCATATAAATTATCCAAACTTGTTATATATGGTCTGGTCAATGGCGGTCACAAAATAGAACCGTTAGAGTTACGCATTGCAAGAGTTCCATTGCTACTACTGCCTTGACCATAATGACTACGGCTTTATATTGTATTGCAACAAAGCATTTCTAATACAATCGACCTTTTCTTCTTCTTCTACTCATTCTAACGTTGCTTTTCATTTTGGCTGCTGCCTTAAATTTGGAACAATACAAGCTTTATCATGTGCGTGTGTGGGAGAAGAACAAATGAGTGCCAGCCAAGCCAGCCATACAGCCAGCCAGCACACATAAAACAAAACATGATTTGACACATTCTATGTGAGTATGGAATGAAGGAATGAGTATAAATGAACGAATGAATGAAACAAGTGACAAAATAGCAGCAACACCAACGTGTAACAACAATAGTACATGATCACATTGTGTGACAGCAGTCAGCTTTTTGCCAAACGTAATATTGGGTTGGTAAGCAAGCAAGTAGAATATCTTTTCAAAGCACGCAGATACCGGGTTTTACATTTTGAGAATGAGTTTCAAATGTTCAATGCACGAGTGAATAGAATGGAGGGCGATGAGCAACTGCTGTACCATTCACTCCAACTTACCCACTTCAGAGAAGGTGAGTGGTCAACAGTTTGAAAAAATGACGTCATAAGTCACAGCCTGTGTATAATTCGTAAAAGCATCTCTTCCAGAAGTGTGACATTAAAGTCTGAACCCTTGAAAGTGATTAAGTGGGGTTTTATGTTTTGCCCGCCAAAAATATCTACTTTTTCTTATACACACATTTGGAGTATGAGCCCTTCCATATTTAGGGCCACTTGTTTATTTACATTTTAAGAGACATGAAAGAATTCTGCAAAGAGTGTTACGCTTAAGAATACAGCGGCTAAGGAATGAAAACTTTACAATACAATCGCATCCCTTTGTTTCTCGAGTGCAATTTGCTCCTAATAAATTCACTGTCGTTCTTTCGGGTATATGGCCGGAAAGCTTTAGGTTTAGGTTCGATTTTTAAGCCGATGTAGCCGGGTCATTTTGGCAGATGTAGAAGCCATGTAGTCATTAGTCTAGACATGGTTGTTGAAGTGATTACTAACTAATCACTGTCACTTGAGTGCTCGCGACATAAGACTACGTCTAATGCAATCCTTATTTTATAGGAGCTGCAATGATGAGACTATCGAACACTTTTCCCACCATTATCTGCAGATAACTACAGACATATTGGCTAGTGAATAATATAACTTTGACTTGACGTCTATGAGCGTTGACAGTGTAATGAAGCCTACACTTTCTATAGAGCACAGCAAACAACCTCTGAAAGAGTAATTTCACTTTGAAATACACTCCCACATAAACGACAACCTAGAAATTATTTCTAGGTTCACAAGAACCTCGAAATGTTTATGGTTTAATTTCATTGTTTTTGTCTGAATTTTTTTTGGGGGACAGAGTCCGCTCGTACTCAATGACCCTGGTATTGTGTTCCTGGTTTATGCAGGATGCCGGCCTGTATAGATTAATAAAGCGAATCATACGTATGGAATTGAATAGCGCTCATGTGTCAGCATCGTTGTATTATTTCTTTCGAACCCCAGCAGAAATTGAAAATATGAATACGTACAGTCATAGAAAAAAGTCTACATACACGGGTGTTTTTACATGTTATTTACCACTGTGAGTAATAACAATGATTTGCTCTTTACATCGTTAGGTTGGATTACGTTCAACGGGTAGCGTAAGTGTACATACAGTCAAAGATAAAAGTCCACATACACGGTGAACACTCATCACACGCCTAAACTCTTAGTCTGCTCGCTATGATCGGCGATATACGTTAGGTTACGTCATTTCGCACGGTGGAAAAGCATCAGCGCGGCAGGAGGCACTAAGGAATTTAGCTACAGAACGGATGAGCGAGTGCTGAGGAACACTAGTTCACAATCAATACTCAATCTGTCATCTGTCATTTTCTTAATTGGTCAGTCATTTGTCTTCTTTAATCTGAAAGGCTTGTAAACCGGAATACAAACTTTTTCCTCCAACCAATATCATCGTTAAGCCAAGAAGAAGAAATACCAGCTCATGCAATCCATGGCGCAGCGATTAATTCTAAACCATCATCATCATTTTGTTCATCTCATCTACGATTTCTCTCGTCCTTTCTCTTGTACAAGTGATTCTATTGGTCAAGGATATGCGGTGACGGTGATGGTGATGGTCATGTACGTAAACACAGAGCTCTGTGTGCCATTTGCTGTGTAGAGCATTTTATTCGATTGTTCGACTGTCAAATGAGGCAAGTATGTATACATTTCACTCATTGCGTGGCTGTGTTTGTGTATGCGTATGAATGTTATTTGATATTCAACATCAAAACATGACACCACCATCACCAATTGTGCAACAGCAACATGGTATGGATACAGGATGAGCATTCACACATCCTTCAGTGTTGTGTTTGTCCTAAGCGTGGGGGGAGGTTGTACGATAGGGTGTGGTGGTATGATGGTGAATGTTGTTGCAATAATATCTAATCATGCCACCAATTTAAAACAACAACAACAACAACAATTTTTTTTTTTTTTTTTTTTTTTTTTTTTTTTTTTATGATCGTGTTCAGTTTTGTTGGTAGACAAACAATAATTTTTTGTCTACAATTTTGGTCGGTTCGATCCCTTTTTATTTTTCCAGAACCTTTTTCTTCTTCTTTTTCTTTGGCTTATTGTGTCGTTTTTCGTTTTTATTTTGCCGCGGTGGAGGGTGTGGGGTGACGGTTATTTATTGAATTTGTTGGTCTTTTCATTGTTTCATCGTCACTGTCGTCATCTCAGCGTCATCGGTTACAGTTTAAAACTAAACAAATTACTCCATTAATGTCTATTCTTCGGACTCTCAGACGTTAAATAATTTACGAGTTTACGAACGAGCTCTATGGCGTGTGCCACATTAAAATGAATTTATGGGACAGTCAGACAGCGAGAGTTATTGTTTGTAAGAAGCGTTAATAAATTATAGGAGGGAAGGAAGGGAAAGTATATCACCAGTAAACCTTTATCGATGTTTTCTTCTACTCTGGACAGCTGTTGTCAAAAGATTCCATAGTAATTGAGTGTAGAAGGGTTGCAACAGCCGGTTTTACATTCACTGGGATATTAAGTAACTGTGGCGTCTTATATTATATCCAATGGAGACTTCTCTTAAGTATAACTTACTGAAGTCAGGATTACAGCTAAGCTTCTCACACCACCCATCCATATTGTGTGAATGGCGGAGGACCTACAGTTTAAGGTTGACTCTCTGAGCGACAGATTTATGAGCAACTTTACAGGGCAGTTTTCTTTTACTCTCTGAACACTGCTAAGAGGAAGTCGCCGCAGAAATATTTTCTTACATATTTCGTTTAGATCGAAAGAGCCTTGAATTTGAACCACGGTCTCGCATCTAGTAAGCGATCGGCACACGCCACTTACTAGATTACGCTGACTTCCTTAACTATAAAAACACCAGAAAAATAATAAATAAAATGGTACTTTTGTTGAAAAATTAAGTTAGGTATCGATCTGTTAATATTTAGAAAATAAAAGGTACTTTAATAAAAGGTACTGGTACTTTATTAAAAGGTACTTTAATAAAAGGTACTTTAATAAAAGATATTTTAATAAAAGGTACTTTAATAAAAGGTACTTTAATAAAAGGTACCTTAATAAAAGGTACTTTCATAAAAGGTACTTTCAAATAAAAGGTACTTTGATAAAAGGTACTTTAAAATGAAAGGTACTTTAATAAAAGGTGGTTTAATAAAAGTACTTTAAAGTACTTTGGTACTTAAAGAAAAGAATTTAATTCGAATTGAAGTGATTTATGTTGTATTCAACGAGATTCGAAAATTCGAAAATTAAAAGTTGAAAGTTCTATTAAAATGAAAATTCCCTCCTCAAACTTTGGTACTTTTTGCACGTTAGTTTTTATATTAAAAAAAAAAAGAAAGAAAAAATTCCTACAAAACAGTTCTTTTTTCTTTTTTTCTTTCTTCGTTTACAAAAGTGTTCTCCTGTGGTGTTTGCCGGAATTTTTCTAAAAATGTTCGTACATTTTTGCTCCCCCGATTAAATAAAATTTTTTTCTTGCTGTTGTAAGTATTAAGTCATTAAGGGCATTTGTGTTTGAATATTGTGAATGAATTTGGTGAAATTCCATTTTCTACAATACATTTGAGGGTATTTTAAACAAGCTGTCTGTCTGTCTGTCTGTCTGTGTGTGTGTCCACCATCTGTCAGCCACTACAATAATATCCACCCCAGTATAATGGTAAAGAGGGGGGTTAGCATGATTTTGAATATAGTAAGAGGGGGGGGGGGGGGGGAGAATGGTGTAAAGTATAATCCTATTAGTTTTCTTACTTGGCATGCTTTTGTTTTGTTTCACTTTTTATTGTTATGTTACCGTTACTGTTACCGTTACTGTTACTGTGTTTGTGTTACAGTAACTACGTAGTAATAAAAGAAGGTACACATATTATCCAAAGATGTTGATGTTTTTAGGAGGGATTACGAAATAATAACGATTTTAGCTTAAGCACTCACTCTCCTCACTCTCACTCACACACACATACACATACACTTACGTATATTAAAACAAAACAAGTAACAATGACTACAATGACAACACAAACAACAACAATAATCGTTATAATCGAACTTAAAGAGGCAACAAATGTTTTAAAACGATTTCAAACGA
>QOCX01001936.1:0-26733 GCA_005959815.1 Sarcophaga bullata | reverse complement strand
ATTTAAAAAAATTAAAAAAAAAATAGAAAACCAATTAAAAATTTTATATTGAAAAAATTATAAAAATTAGGTTTTTAAAACATTATATAAAACACTTTTCATTTAAAGAAACAATAGCCCTAGATATTTTAAATATAAAAAATAATAAATTTCGATTTTAAACATTAATTTTCATTTAATTTTTACATTAAATTTTACTATTTTGTTTTTATTTTTGTCTCCTTTTTTCTCAATTTTCTTTTACAAACAAACAAGATTTCCATTTATTTTTCCACACACACTGTACTCGCATAAGAAAAACCACTTGCGTGCCTTTATTATTTATTAACTTGTTATAGAAAGAAAACACAATGAAAAATCTGCTGCTACTACTGTCAGTTGTTTTATATTTAAGGAAAATTGTTTCGATTTTCTTTAGAAGCAGACGTCTAGAAAGTGGGTTATCATTTTTTCTGCATTCGATTGCTAATAAATTTTTTTAAATTAAAAAAAAAAACTCTTTTTAACCCTTATTTTTGTAAAAATTTTATTTCTTTTTTCCACCACACGCACTTTAATTAACACAAAATTAAATTTTTTATCGTTATTTTGTTTAATTTTTTTTACAAAACGCTGTTTTTCTTCTTAAAATTTTTTTTAACAATTTACTAAAATTCCTTAAATTTTTAATTCAATTTAACCGTTACTGCCTTACTACTCGTGTCTTTACAAGTTTGGCGTTCACGTTTTCAATAACAATCGTATTGCATTTGAGGTTTAAATTGCATTCGTACGTTCACTTATTTTAAGTAAGTCACTGTTAAATTACACCATCTCTTCAAGTCTCTCTTTCTCTCTCTTTATTTCTCTCTTTTAAAAAGATCTTCATATTAAAATACTTTAGTCAAC
Organism: Sarcophaga bullata; assembly: GCA_005959815.1. NCBI lineage: Eukaryota > Metazoa > Arthropoda > Insecta > Diptera > Sarcophagidae > Sarcophaga > Sarcophaga bullata. The sequence continues at coordinate 25,845 of QOCX01001936.1, read as the reverse complement.
ATTCTCTTTGTTTTGGTTTTATAAACAGTGTTGCCGTGATCTTATTAGTAAAAATGTTACATGTTTGGCCACAAACGTAAAAATATTTGACGGCAGAGTGAAACTGTCAATCTTAGAAGAATTTATGGTCCTCTACGCCTAAAAAAACCTATTTTTTATGGTCACTTGGCTAAATTATTGAAAAATTTTCACTTACTTAAGCCTTGTTTTGTGATACCTCACGTAGGAGAGGGCCATGTCGTCTTCAGTGTAACCCATTAACAGTGAAGGACCAATAGGATCAATGAATCCCACAATTCCCTGCTAGCTACACCGGATGTCAACTTAGTGGTGAAGCTCAAACATAGTTTTCGTTTTTGTTAAGCCTGTAACTTCATAATCTTTTATCGCAACAATGGCAACACTTTTCTTATTTACATTTTAATCTGCACTCTCATTGTATTTGAAGTCGCTCTTTTTCTCTTCATTTTAACACACGCACACACAGACTCTTTTCTTATTCTCACATCAGTCACATTGAGTTGTTGTTTTCATTTCTTATCGATTTTACAGGTGGCACTGTCAGTCTCTTACATCCATCATCCATACATCAATCCACTCATACTTCTTTGATCATGAAATTGTTATTCGAGTTCGATTCTAAAATTTTCTTCATTTATTCGTTAAATTTCTTAGAAAATTTACGAAAAACAAAGAAAATTAAAGAAATAAAGAAAGAAAGAAATAAGAAAATGTTGCAACAAAGAAAATGTGTGAAAAGCATGTGTGAAAATTTTATTGAAGTCGACAAACACTTGTATTGAAGCCCACGGATTGAATTTCGCGTTAAATTTGGAAAAACAAACGCATTTCCCAAGAATTCCAAAAATTTTTTAAAACTAGCAGAAGAAAGTACGAGAGAGAAAGAGAGAGAGAGAGTATGCAAACAATTATGCACGATAGCACCAAGAGTGATGCAAAGTAGCGGTTTTTGTTTACTGTGATAATCACAAACGATATTTAAAAAATTGATTGCCTGAAATCTAAGGCGAGCTGTGGGAGTACAAAGCTCTATTCTATACTACAAATGGCATCAGACTTAGTTCAAGTGCCAGAGTTAAATATCTTGACTCCAATCTAAGCCGACAGTCAATTTAACTGAGAGAGCTCTTTCAGCAGTTTTCGCCACCTAATATTGTGTTGGGCCAATAGGAACAATATTGGAACGTAAGGAGTTGTCTTCTAATGGACTCATCGATAAAATGAGAAGCTCATTTACGATGCAGGTTAAGGATGCTTTGCCTACTATCAAGATAAAGACTTTCTTTGTTATGCTTAACTTGTTTCCATCTACTGTTACTGGCCATACAACATGCTGCACTTGTAGCAATGCCCTGCCATATTATTCCCACTGAATGAAATTGTTTCATTCTACTGTTGATGGTAGACTTAGATCGACTCGGTCTATTATCTGAAAATCGATCCGGACATTTGGAAACATGATCATAAGGTGGGCTTTGGAAGAGTTTAACTAGGTGTTGCAGTTTTTGGCTGAGGTAATGGCCAAAATGGTCTCTAACTGGCAAATTTCGATAGAGTGCTATCATGGGCAGTTCACAATGACATGGGCCTTAACACACTTTCTCCCTCTTTCCATCAGCGTATATCGTTTGATAATTCCGATTAAATTCAAACACCTATTGGCAACTGGATAAAAAATTTTTGTAAAGATTTCTTATCACAATCGTTCGGCAGAATATGTGTGAAAAAACACCCGGGTGTACGTGCAACAAAGTATGGTTTATTATACCCGTTAAGAAAATGTCATAAATTTTACACCAACAACAATAAAAACAAAAAAACCGAAAACGAAAAATTAAATTTTCAAACATAAAAGTCTCTCTCACTCTCTTAATTTTGAGTAACAACTGTTCGATATTTAAGTTTAATTTGCTTGTTGTTGTTGTTTTTTTAAAGAAAACTTAAATGAAAATAAAATTCAGAAAAGCAGAAAAGATTTAAAGAAATAAAGTAAAATAACAACAACAACAACAACAACAACAACAACAACAAACAAAGTGAATTGAACTGAACATTGATTAACAAATACGGTCGGTCTACTTAGCAATTGCAAACGATTTAAAATTGTTTTTTCTTTTTCATATTCAACAAAAACAACAACTAAATTACACCAGTGACTAGGAGTAACGCGCTTAAATATAAAACTGTAGTCTTCATCCACCCTTGCAGATTTAAAACTTCTGTAGGGAATGCTGAATCAATCGGCATACCTCCCAGCAGTAAAGCAGTAACCTCTACTAACCTGCATACATAATTGGTCATTACAACCCTTTTGTTAGGCTCGCGACCTAGTTTCTCACCAATTATACTGTGTGTGTTATTGTTATACATGAGTGGCGGAACCTACAATTTAAAGTCGACTCCGAACAACAGGTTTTTGAGAAACTTTTCATGGCAATTTTATTTTTATTCTCAAAGTTTTTGTTAGAAATATGCTGAGAGGAAGCCGCCGAAAACATATCCTGCCGCGTTTCATTCTGTTGGAGTTGTATGACCTGGGGTTTGAATCGTGGCCTCTCGTCTAATAAGCCAACACACTACTTACTAGAATACGGTGGCAGATTAGTCCATCAGAAGCTAACAATACTGAAAGTGCTCTTGTGATGGCCACACTGTTGATACTCCTTGTTAAACCAACGGAAAACAACCACTTTAGCTAAAGCATTTGGAAAGCCTATGTTCTGTTACATATCGGTAGTGGTCTACCCCATACCAGTCTTCGTTAGTTCATTATTAATGCAATTTGCGGCAATACCCCTATTGCCTGGAACCCTGAAACCTTTGCCTTCTAGGACAACGGCGAACGTTGGGTTGATATTCGTTACGGATTTGATCTCAGCTAGGCTGTATGTGTAAATTAGAAGATGTTTTAAGTAAAATTCCATAAATCTAGAAGCATAGAACCGGTTTCAATATGGCTATGATCTTCGCTTCGAAGCAATTCTATCAACTTCTCAGTTTACTAACGCATCTATGCTTAAAAAAATTGTAGAACCGAAGCAAACAGCAGTGGACTTATATACATAATTGGCCATTACAACCCTTCAGTCAGGATTACGGCCTAGCTTCTCACACCACTTATGTTGTGTGTGCTAAATTTATACATGAGTGGCGGGACCTACAGTTTAAAGTCGACTCCGAACGACAGATTTTTTTGAGAAACTTTTCATGGCAATTTTATTTACTCTCAGAGTTTTTGCCAGAAATCTGCTGAGAGGAAGTCGCCGCAGAAATATTTTTTTCATATTTCATTTTTGATGTCTGACCGGGGAGCAGTGGACTTAGACTAAGCAAATAAGGTCTGCCGGTTGGCAGGCGGACTTCGATCGTATAATAGGCACTTAACTCCTAAAATTTGACCGTTAAGGCCGTTAAAATTGTTCTCAGTGTAATTGAACTGTGATTATTTACATGCATTTACTTTAACACTTACACATACACTTACATGCACATACCTCGTACACTTAAGCTAAGTATAGATGTGCAATCCATAAAAAAATAAAATGCTTTAGGCACTCATACCAAACGACAACGATATGTACGATATGATACGATACGATGTGATACGTTACGATTAAAGTGTGGATTTTATTATTCGTGATATTTTTTCTCATTTTTTTTGTTTGTTTCTTTTTTTCATTCGTTTATTACTGTTTAGCGGAAATTTCAATAAAATTCATTTGAAAATAAATTTCATCAAACAATTATTCGTGTTTTTTTCAATTTTTTTTGTTTTTCAGAGAGAGAGAGAGAGAGAGAAAGAGAAAGAGAGAGATGTTTACAATACTAAAACGCTAAACACTGTGATAGTAATTGAAACCTAATGAGAACGACAGAGAGAGATAGAGAGCTGGCAAGAGGTAGCAATAGCATTAGTTAAAATGTATCCGCGTACAAGTATGTGTATGTATGTATGTATGTATTTGAAAGATTAACTTGTAAAACTAACAAAAATGTAGACAAAATATTATTAAAATAGTTGAGTAAATTTGATTTAATTTAATGAGATATGATGAGCAAAAGTTGTGATAATTTCATTTTCATTTCACACAATTACCATTCATCATCATCATCATCATCATCATCAACGTGGTGATGATCATTATTATTTTATTATTATTGCGTTTATAATTCCAAATGAGATTTCGTTTGTGATAGCGGTTTTTTTTATTTGTGGACCTGTTAATTCACATATGTATGTATGAGAGTGTGTATTTGTGATAGTTCTAGAAGAATCTCCCACTCAATAGAGGAAAATTTCTTTTGCGCTTTCCTTATTGTAAATCCGCTTCTTTTCCTCGCTTAATAGCTCTCTCTCTCTCTCTCTCTCTCTCTCTCTCTCTCTCTGTGCATTGTTAAGATTACACATGATATTTTTTGTTGATTTTTATAGCTTCTCCGCATCTTAAATAATTATCTCAGTCTCTCTCTCTCTCTCTCGCTCTCTCTCTCTTAATCACTCTCTTTCACTCTCTCTCTGTGTATTGCTGTTGATTTTTACAACTTCTCAGCATCTTAAATAATTATCACAGTCTCTCTCCTTCTCTGTCTCTATCCAATTCTTAGTGGCACGTATGAAAGTATTAACTTTCCTTGGAATATTTGCTTTTTTTATTCAACAGTACTTATAAAATAAAATGAAAATACATTCTCTGTTTATCTCTCTCTCTCTCCTTTTGAGAACTCTCTTTAGCTTAGAGAGTTTAAGAGAGTTCACTGTAACACATTTGTTTATCACCCTTCGTAGAGTAGATTGTAAACAAGGAATTTAAAAACCTGAATCTTAAAATCAATTACTTACCCGTAATGCTAACACATAATAGAAATAGATAGAGAGAGAGAGAGAGAGAGAGAGAGAGAAAGGTATATGTAGTGAGAGACAAAAATTAACTCTCTTTTCCTATATTAGCATGTGCTAGGGCTTAATATTAAATCTTCAGCACACTTTTGTTTGAGAACCTCCGCTTAAATAATTAAATTCTCACATTTCGAGCCGTATCCGGCAATGTTGTTGTACAATTTATGACATTTTATTAACGGGTATAACTGTAAGGGGTAAACTGTACACCCGGGTGTTAATGGTGGCACAAAACCATCATTTCACAAATATTTTATTGAACGATGGTGATATGAAACCATTTAAGAGGTGCCACAGGTTATTAATCTCTCGGAATTTCCAGACGCTATGCAGTAATGTATAGGGGTAGGATTCTATACTGCACAGACCAACTTCTCTACTAAAGACCGGCAGTGTTCAGAGCCTCATTGCTTCCTGTGTCCTCCAAGCCCTATATAAGCCAATTTTGCTTATTAACCGAGTAAGAAATAATCTTTATTGGTGAAAAATTCATACAGTTTTTGATCTTTTAAAATTTCTTCAATTCCATCTGTCAATTCCTTGCATAGGTTGTCACATATGATGACCGTAATCACCATGTCACAATAATATTCGTAAATCGTAACAGCATGCTGATCATGCTGATCTCATACATCTCCGGCGATGAGTGCAAGAGTAAATTTGAAGTTGCCTAGTCCAAACGCCAATTTTTTTATTGTTTATTTTGCAAACATGACCATGAACATGTTCAAAAAAGTGTTCAATTTAGCCCGCAAACAAATAATTCCAGTCGAGACGTGCTGCGATATAATGGAACTGATACCAACAATAATATTTGCGCGTATAATTTACTTTTTAAGATGCTTTTTTATGATCACGAATTTATGCTGAACGAAAATTTATGTTTCAAAATCACGTAAAATTTTAACAACTTTTTTGTTTTTGTTTTTTTTTAATAGAAATTATGACTTCTTAAATGGAACTGCTTTAGAAAAAAATTGATATTTTTTTCGATAACAAACACATTTAAATCAAAGATTCATTTCGAAACAAGCAGTCTAAAACTGCACATTTAAAACTGGATTCCGCAAATTTAAAGCATGACCTTGAATAGTGTAGAAACGACATACAAAATATTTCATTTGCATTACGTCAATAAATTATAACGCTGACGGCAAAGTTATACTCTAACAATGACGGGATATACTCAGTGAATGAATAATTAGAAAGTGAATTAGAGGGGGTGTAATGATGTTTAGGACATAGACGCTTTCCACTCAATCTAAGATTGAAAGATTTCTCCGAACATAGATCGCTCACTTAATCAATATAAGTCGCACTACGCTCGCGATGTTCAATAGGGTATGAAGGTCTTTATCTTTGTACGTCTCATGATCATCGAAGAAAATGCTTAAAGGCAGTGCCTAATTTTGTTAAAAGGAATTGAGGTTCCATATAACTGAAGCTGCTATTCATTCGGAATTTGTTTACATTCCTTCGAACTCAGACGTGAAGTTAGGTTATGTTACAGGATTTACTTGCAATCCTAACAGCTTCCTAATCTGCATCCACATCCTTGCGATTATACTGAGAACCAACCAGATCTTCTGACAAATCCATTCAAGTTTGACAGTCACAAACTGTTAAATCCTTTCAAATTTTGTTGGAAGCCTCACTCCCGAGAACCACCTACATCGAAGTGATCTTCACAAATGTTCCAGTGAGCAGAAAGTGTTGTGACCATGCTACTTATTCCTCATACATACAGTTGGAACGGTCTACACCATGGAACGGATATACACTAAAGTGTGCCCAAGTATAAGGTCGCTTAGAGAGTCACGTAGAAGGGGAAGTACCGATGATTTCTGTACTTTATCCTGACAACGTTCACAATAACCATATCCATACGTTCCCACATACACCGAAAAATGCAGTGTCCAGTAACTATTGTACGTCAGTTAGGAGCCTTCCCTAGCCATTGTTAGAAAATATCAGAGGATTCTGGACGCTCTGGAGATGGTGTTACTAGTCCAACTAAGTTCGAACTTCCTCAACTCTAAGCCACCTCAGCCATCAAGTACGACAACGCAACTAAAGGTAGATGTAAGTCCCCTTGCATAAAAAGTTTACAAAAAGATGAGCCCTTACTAGCAAATATTTTCAGCTAAGAACATACATCGATTGCCTTCAATAGAGGTAACAGCTCAAAGAGGTAAATTCGCATATAGTGTGCTGAATAGCCTGGTATTCTTTGCCTTAAAGAGAGAATCTATATTGTAAGTCGTTTCCAGAAAGAGCCATGCTTTTAGACATTCACCCAAACAATGTTTGTTTAAATATCTTTCAAGTATATCCTTGCATTTGCATTCTAATTGTCTCGCTGTCGATCTAATTACACCAAACACAATCACATTTTCTACGAAATTATGTCATACGACTTGGCTTGACATTGACATCATTGTCCCTGGCTTAAACACGTGCACGTTGGCAACCTGCTCCATATGCAAGCACAACACACTCACAAATCAGCATTTAAACGGTATTTAAACGTTAATTAGGTCATGTGGAGTTGAATTTTATTGATGCAAAAAACAATAACAACAACAACAAAGACAACAAAAACCCCAACGAGATGAAAAAAACAGAGAAAAAGAAATAATTTTTGCAAATAAGAAATACGTTACGCTAATGAATGACGTAAAAATTATTCCGTTGTACGTACACAGCCAACGACACACTTAAATTATCACACAGGGTTTCTGACTCGGAAACATATGATGAATGAGCTCTAAACGTTGCAAGATGAAGATGTTGCTGATGATAATCATTATGATGGATAAGCGCGTTTAATTAAGCACTTGAATTATAAATCATTTGGGAAAATAGTTTTCTACGGAATGGCCACAGAAGAAATTTAATTAAGATTTCAATCAAGATTTAAACAAATTAAGGTGGGTAAAGAGAGAGCCGAGATGTTTGTGTAGAAGTATGAGAATCACATGTAAATTATGATTTAAGAAAACTTAAAAACTCTTGATTATTATTTAAAATATTATATGGAGAGTGTTCAAGGATAAGTTCACAAGCAAAACATTGCCTTGAAGTAGATTTAAGCTTCCCTTGAGGAACATTATTGTCCATTCCATGTTTATTTCTCTGATTTCTTTCACATCTGTTTTATTAAACCGTGATGTACGTTTTCTAGGCCTATTTTTTATGGAAAAGCAAGTGATTTCTTTTAGCTCCTGACCGGAATTCCTAAACACTGGGCTGACTCGAAAATGTTTTACTGCCTAATCGTTTAAGATTGACCAGAAGAAATTTAGGGCAGAATCAGAAGAAATTTAGCGCAATTACACGAGGAGTACGTGTAGCTATACTACTGAGATAAAATTTTGAGGATCTCATAATGAGTTCTAAGGCTGCCAAGTAAACATAGATTTCAAATAATACCACAGGAAAAAGATCATGGAGGATCATCCAAGGCAACAGACAAACTAAGACCAAATATAGCACTTGCAGTTTTTGATGAACCCATCCCAGATCAGATCAATGCAGCGTCCATAGAAGTCATATCGCTAAGAGTAATGCGTCTCCTATTAGCACCCAACATGCAATGTCCAGTAAAATCTCCATCAACTATGCTAAGTTGTGTTCCTTTGGAATTTGAGTGAACTTTCAGTGTAATCATACCCATATGTCTGAAGCCACTCACTCCGCATTACAGGTTCTCAATAGCCTTCCCAAAGTCGACAAATTTTCGGGTTCTGGCGAATTCATTTACTCCGCAGTTTTCTCGAATGCCGCTCTGCCATCTTGTTGAGAGCCTGGCAAAAGCTTTAGACTTTTCTGGAAGTCGTTATATTAGAACGGAGTACGTTTACAACTCCCTGGTTATCTTTCTAAGGATATTGAGTTATTTCTGCCGGCTCCGAGTAGATACCTCCACCCACAGTCACAATTCTCCACCCACAATCATTGTAGCTTCGTGTGGAGTCATTCAGGAGATGTAACACATCATGTTTCTATCCACCTCTATGCGGAATGGACGTTCCACAGATTCCTGGGAAGCCAATTTGACAGAGAAGAATTTCCTGTCACTAAGGCATATTCATAGACCTCTGGCTTGTCCTTAATAGAACTCCTTATATCGAACCTATGCTTTGATTGCTAAAGATTAAGATAGCTTAACAGCTATCATATCTGTCTCGAACACGATTGACTTCTTCGTATTCTACGATTAACGCATTAAATCAGTACGATTTGCATGGAAATGAGGAAGCAAGGGTTAACAGCTCTAAGGTGGTAGATTTGATATTCGACATCTTTCGACAAAATTTATTTAAAAATCATATTTCGTTGTGAAATTACGCCAAATTCCGCAAGAAATTAAGAAGAAGAAGAAGAAGAAGAAAGAAATAAACAGAAGAAGAAAAAGAAATATTTGCCATCATTAAACTTGTGTAATATGAGACCAACAGGCGTCCGTCCAACCATCCATCAACCATTCATCCCGAATAAACCAAAAACCAAAAGAGAAAAAAAATTGAAAAAAAAATTAATTTTTCATATTGTTGTTGTTGTCAACAATTTGTTTTTGTTGTTGTTTTTTCTTTCTTTTAATGTACTGTGTTAATAGTAATGCGTTTATAGTTTGCGTAGCTATTGTTGGTGTTGTTGGTGTTGTTGTTATTTTTGTTTACAAGCTATTCAGTTAAACGAAATTTATTTCGTTTTTTTTTTGCCTTTTTTGCAGCATCATAACCGCTATAAAACCGGTAACCTGTAGATTTAGTCGGTTTTTGCGTGTTAACGACTGACTGGAAATATTATGAAAGAGACTTTTACAGCAACAACATGAAAAGCAACAATTCATAACCGACATCAAAAATGTTGGGTCAGACACTAAGTCTGTCTGTCTATAGAAAGAAAAGAAAAAAATCGAAAAATTCACCTGAGAGCTCCAAAGCGGTCAAGTACAAAAAGATTTTCTATTGTATTGTTGTTGTTGTTTTCATGTTTTTTCCCCCCGAGTGAAAGTGATCTTACCATAGTATTTTGACTGAAAGTTGTTTTCAAAGAATCAGTAGCAGCAGCAGCAGCAACATAAAATCAATAGAAATTGTGAATAAAAGAGTTGGCAACGCATTATTATTTGAAAGTGTTGCAGATATCTTACAGATCTGGGCTTAAGTTTGTTTTTCAGCTGAACTTCAAATACCCAAAGGTGCAGTTTTACGATCATTTGTTGAATTTAATGATTTTCAAATAAAATTTTTTAAAAGTAGGGTGTCCCTTATTAATAAACTTTGTACGGTTAATCGTTAAATTCTGTTTCAAAAGTAAAGTTAAGTAAAATACAACTGAAGCCATAATTTCAATGAAACTTTTACTTCATAGTAATGCTTGGACCTGGTAATTACCAATCTGTATGAAATACAATGTCGTTTAAGTGACCTCCTTTGGATAGGCTGCTATAGCCGCTTATTTATTTTGTGGTAGTTTTCTACTCTTTCTTTACACACTTCGAATAATTTTGGTTTTCAAATGCCTCATAGTTAGGTGATTATATTCGTAGACACTCAATTTGACGCAGTTCACAAAAATCTAACAGCGTATGTCAAATCACCAAATCGTATGTCACGAATTCCAAAACTTCAAAATCCCATAATTTTCATAATTAATGCTTCGCAACGATCACTTTTCTGACCCTAATAGGCTGCCACTGGCTTTGTTTTTCTAAAGCCAAATGACTTATGCGTGATAACCTTGTTATCTTCAATTGTTATCGGTAATCTCGTACACATAGCTGTGAAAAACTAAGGTTCTCCCAGTATTTTACACATCATTGAGGAATCTGCATAGGATTTGGCTTCTTCCATTCGTTATTGTAGATAAGGCACGATTAAAATTAAAATTTTTTTTATTCGAATAACAAATCAAATAAAATCATTGGACACCCTAATGTCAAATTTAAATTTCAATTCATTTTTTTTTTCCAATTAATCGTAGAGAATTTCCGGTTGTTTTGATTACTCCAGTATGAAAAATATTTAAAATACCCTGACCTTACCACGAGTAAATGAAAAACAAAAAATCTTTTATGCCCTAAATCACGGTAATTAAACCATGTTGGGTGTTTAGCGTACTGCGTACCGTACCGTACCAAATGATATTCTGCATCTAGGTATGTTCATAGGATCTTACTGGATTATTTGATTAAATGAAGTGTACGTTTAATTTTCTCTGCCACTGTATACTCATTGTATTAAGTTGTAAGCAGTTTCCTATTCTGAATAGTTGCATTGAAATACCGCGTCTCAATTAGATGTTTTTACTACCGATGATGATGATGATGATGATGATGACATGTCAGAGCACTTTTACTATTTTTCCTCTCTGCTAGGCAGCTATGCAGCTATGTTTTGTTTTGTTTTTTTTTTGTTCTTTAATAATTAAAGAAGAAATCAAAATAATTTTCTATTTCAGTTCAAAGACACACACTCAGTTGCTCACATTCTTTTGGAATCTTCTTGTAGCTTTTGTATACAAAAAAAATACAAAAACAACAACTAATCAACGGTTTTAATTGCTGTGAACTTCCTAAAACAACAATACAAGCAATCTATAATCATATAAATGGCAAATGGAAATAAAGGGTAAGCCATTTAAGGTATTCAATTTCAAAGAAACTTATCTGCCGAATAAGAATAAAGATAACATTGGTTATATGCCTTAGGATAGGCTATAGCTTATTGATAAATGTCCCGCCATTATTGCTAAGAGATTCTTTAAATGAAAGCCGTTAGTCGCCGATGTCAAGTAGACATGAGGCCACGGTTTTCAAAGCTAAGGTCAGTCATCTGGAACAACACGAAATATGAAAAATGTTTCTCACGGCGACTTCCTCTCAGCAATTTTCTGGCAAAAAACTCTGTTGTTCGGTCCTAATACTCATGTATAAAATTAACATACATAACTTAAGTGGTGTGAGAAGCTAGGTCTGAAGGATTGTCATGACCAATTATGTATGTATGCATGTATGTTTAATCGCTCAAATTAAGCAACACTATGCGGTGAATCCTTTTCCTTATTCTTTATAGAACCGCACAAGAATATTTTCGTGTCCCGCATGAATGTTTGACAGTTGAGACTGCGCTCATGTCAAAAATATCAAGAAGACAATTGTGGCAAACACGTTTCAATTGTTTTTATGAGATTTTTATTTTCATTTTTATTTTATTTTATTTTTTTTAATGCTTCTAATAGAAATAAAAAAATACCAGAAGTTATTATCAGCGTAATCATAATAAAGGAAATAATAAAAAATCATAAAAAATTATACAAAAAATAGCGAGTATTTCTCTTAACGCCTGTAATTTGCACATGTGTTGTGTGAAACTTTGTTTTCATATAAAAAGAAATTGACAGACGGACAGTTATGGCGGTTAATTGTTATTAATTTTTTTTTTTGTTATCTTAGCAACAATTCCATAAAAAGAAACCCATTGTACAGTACAAATCAAGTGCTTCAATTATATTTTATTTCAATAATTACTTAAAAAATCAAAGACTTGAGCTTTAAAAAATAATTTTTCAATTGATTTGTTATGATACAGTAACAGAAACGATATGCTACGTGGCTGAAATTCAATAGTTTACTTAGCTGCAGGCCTTTATGCTTCATTTATTTTCGATTTGGCAACTTCTAGAACTTGCCATTGATTTGTTATTGTTATTCTCTGGCTTTTCAATGTTCGGGTTTACATATATTCCTTTAGTCAAGATTACAACCTAGCTTCTTATACCATCCATGTTCTGTGTATTAATTTTATCCATGAGTGGCGTGACCTACAGTTTAAAGTCAACTCTGAATGGCAGATTTTTAAGAAACTCTCAGAGTTTTTACCTAAAGATTGCTGAGAACCATGATCTAAAGTTTAAAGTCGACTCCGAACGTAGAAATCTGTCGAAGCTCTCAGACTTTTTGCCTGAAAATAACTGAGAAGCAATTCCAAAACAAATATTTTTTTAAATTCGTTTTGTACGTGATGTGTGCACTGAGGTTTGAACCATGGGCTGGCATCTAATAAGCCAATATCCGAAGTTTGCTGGAAAAAAGTCACCAAAGAAATATTTTTTTTTGTATTTCGTTTTGCTCGAAATTTCTGAGCTGAGGTTTAAACCAAGGGCTCGCGTTTCTAGATAACGGCGAGTTCTAGCTTCTACAGCAACAGTAATGAGGAGCAAGAAGAAAAGGCATCTTCTTTGTCATTATTCGATGCTCGGAAGCCTAAGATTTCTTGGTTTTTGAATTCTTATTTACAGAACATATCGACGGCGATTTGAATTCTGCAGCAGCTGCAATGACTAGAGAGAAGAGACGACTGCTTCTATGTCATAATTCAGGGCTTGGAAGCCTAAGCCTAATTGGTCTTGTAATTATTATTAACAGAACGTGTCTAATCCAAGAGAATTTGAAAAAAAAATTCACTTCTTCATGAAACTCTTGGAATGGCTGGGACATGGCAATCAGGTGCTGATTGGTAGTATCGCTGTACCAACAGGTCTTTAGGCGCTACCAATTTAATGTAACCTAACCCAGATGCTAAAGAGTGCACTACTCAAAGAGCTCAAGAATACGTCAATAAATGCTTAAAAGCAGAGCTTGAAGGATTAAAAAAAAAACATTGGCGAATATATTTTACATCTGAGGGTGATTAAAGTGGAAAGCATTTACTATTCAGCACTCACGGTTATTACATATTGTAAGGCTTGAACAGAGCTTCTGTCCTCAAGCTCTCTTTATTAAATTTCATGATAAAACTCTTGTAAAAGGCCAGACCAATCTTAACTTTCCTAACATTTTTTGGGAATTTCTCCATTTCTCCCCTATTATAGTGCCATAAACACATTCGTTTACTGCCTTACAAAAGTAATGCTCCCGTAATTTTTTTTTAATTTATATTTTAAAGCCTCCTCCATTACTTACAATTCGGCGCAGAAGTTTTATTTCTTTAACACTGGACTGTGAGGCTGACTTTGAGATTCTTTTTGCAAAAAAAAATAAAAAAAAAACAATTTTAAATGCTGGTTTAAATGCTGGCTGGCAGTTGTTTGTTGTACTGAATACGTTTGTATGTTTGTGGATATGATTTTGTGAAGTACTTGTTGCTGTTGTTATTGTTTTTTATTGTAGTTGTTCAAAATTTATGATTTGTTCCTTAATTCTTAAGTGCTCAAGTATATTATGTGGTTGGTGGTGATTGTATTTGTCTGTCCGCAATGTATGAATGACAATTTGATTGTCAGTCAGTCAGTCAGTCACACACACATACAGTCAATTGCTCATTTTATTTTTTCATTTTAAATGTAATTGTGGTGTTTAACAATTTAATTTTTGTTTTTATTATTGCCAGTGTTGTTATTGTTGTTGTTGTCACATATAAATTGTTTTGAAAAAAAAAAATTCGGAAATTTTTAAAGTTATTGAAATACCCAACAAATACTAGAATGACATTTGAAATTAATATAATTGTTGTTGTTGTTGTTGTTGTTAGAGTACTCTACACTCTAAAATAGATAGACAACCCTCAGCATTTGTTACCATCATGCACCAAGAAACAAAGCTTCATTTCTAAAATAACTCTGCTAAGCGCGAGGGTGGTCTCTAAAGTAGCCAACTTGCTACTCTAATTTTAAGGCTGACATAATTACCATAAAGACTGCTGGTGTGTGTCATTGTATATCAAGTAGAGGTGTATGCATATTTATTTACAAAACGGCGGTCACTATCTCTAAAACTGTCAAATAATACCGGGTGCGTCTACAGTAAATGGCAAGAAATTCGATGATTGCCCCTTAAGGGCAACAATAAAGCTGAAACACTTTAGTTTACACACTCATCTCGAAAGGTAAGTGAGGTTATCTGCATGGTAGAAGCCTAACTTCTCCTACCACATAGCATACCTAGGATGTAAGAATAAAATTTTTCTTCTTCCTAATCTATTCAGCTCTTGCACAAGTCATTGATTGTCTGGCCAAGTTTCTTATGCGTATCCAGAATGTAATGTCCAGTACCGATTTCGCACCTTTGGAGCCTTTTATATATAGCCTTGGCCCTATTTGCTATACTATCTTTCCTCTATCCAAAGATGCCCAAATAGAGGGTACGGCGTCTACGATTGCAGAATCAATAGGGTTCTCAATGTAGAGAACTCGCATGAAAGTTCAATGGTTCATTCTGGTATCCTTGTGACATAGAAATTGTAAAGCTTCGTAAACTGAAATTCGGAATCCTTTAGGAAGTACAAAAGGCGAGGCATATGAATACTATCTGACAGTCTGGCCTCCATCCGTGTAAGTGGCCCATATGACGTTGACTAAAGAATAATATGAAATTGACTGGATAACCTGAATCAGCTAGGCTGAGAGAGAGGGAGAGAGAGAGAGAGAGATAGAGAGAAAGATTCAACATATATTGGATCCCAGTTCATATGATAATTCACGGCAATGTGCAGGCTGAACAACTTAAGAGTAGAGGAATTTTCACGCCGATAATGAAGAGTATACTCATTTAATGGGAAGATAAAGAAAAGCGGAAACTCTGTCTATAACAAATGAATTTGAGGCAATCGAAACTTTGTTGATTACAATAGGAGAATTGAGTCATGCATCTGACCACCAAGGAGTACTGTGCGGTTAGTAGCCGGCCTTTTGACAGCGCAGTTTTTTTTCTGAAACCTTCTGTTGTAGAAATTCTAGAGAAATTATTGAAATTGAAACAAAGAAAATATTGCTACTCACATATGCTTCCGCGATTTATAGTGGAATTCCCCACCCCCATTATGTAGTGTTCAACAAGAAAGAACTATTTAAGGCAATGCTTTAGTGGTGGATATGGTTACACCTTTCATTCGTTAATAATGTTAATTAAATAACAAATAAATAAACAAGCAGATAAACAAATAAATTTAAATAAAATCATGCCGGTCGAGTAGATTTAAAGAGAAAATAAAATCGGGGAAAAAAACATTAAAGAATCTTCCTTAAAGATGTTTAACAAGAAATGAAAAAAAAACAAAGCGTTTCTGATATGCAGTTTATAGGACGTGACTGATTGTTTTCACACGTTCAATTCTATTTCATTCGAACGAAAAAAGTAAACAAAGTTTTATAAACACGCATCAACATTTAAAAGGGTGTGCATTGGATGTCATCAAGTGTGATGCAAGGCATGAAAATTATGAACGAGATTGTGAGAGGAGGAGGAAAAAAACAAAGTAATCCAGTTCAGTTCAAATAGTTTAGGACCTTAATAAATCCAGTCCATGACATGACTAATCAGTGAGCCTATCTATTTCCCCTCTAACGAAGGAGGCAGCAAGGCTGTAGTGTTATTTACTTTTTTATTTTTTTTAACTGTTTAAAAACCGTTACACTGTCTGTTTATAATTCAATTTCAATTTCAAATTTTCAATTCAAAATCTAACGGCTCTCACATAGAAAACTGTCACTCAATAATATCCACACTTTCTATCCACACGTTTTCTTGCATTGAACATCACGCCACCCGCAAGAACAAAAACAAAATATTAACCAAACAACAGCAGGCATCTGGCATCTGGCATCTCTGCCATCAGCATGTGTATTACAAAAACAAATAAAAAAACATATTCGTTGAATCAGCTGTGCGTAAGTGGAAAAGTTTTTTTTATTTTAAATAGGCAACGACGACGACGGACGGTTATTATTTCACCAGCGTAGTCTCTATGCAGATTTTTTGGCCAAAAAGCTGAAAATCTTCAAACAACGATGAACAATAAACGCTAGAAACAAACGCTCATATCTTCTTCTCACGCTTACATTCTCAAATATACGTTGTGAACGTAAAAAATAAAACAAATTTTCTTCCGTTTTTTTTTATTTGAAATTCTCTTAACAAATGGATTCATCGGATTTTGTATTAGGTGGCTTGGCCTCAGTGGGTGCCACATTTTTCACCAATCCCATCGAGGTAAGTTAATGAAAGGAGTTTCAATATTTATATACTTCTATGGATTTTCTGATTTTGCTTCGTTACAAGGTCGTTAAAACTCGCATACAATTACAAGGTGAATTAGCTGCCCGTGGTACTTACGTTGAGCCTTACAAAGGTATAAATGCCTTCATTACGTGGGCAAAAAATGATGGCATTACCGGTTTGCAAAAAGGCCTAACTCCCGCCTTATATTTCCAATCATAATAAATTCACATTTCGGTAAGTGTTTTCATTCATAAAAACTTGGATTTCTTTTATAATTTCAAAGAAAATTTTCTTTTTTTTTCTTGAATGCTTCAGTTTAAGCATTTATAATATGGCTTTAAACAAGGGTTGGATGCACAAGAAGAACGGCGAAGTATCGTTTGCCAAGGGTTTGTTTTGGGGTGCAGCTGGTGGAGCCATTGGTTCCTATTTTTCTAGTCCATTTTTTATGGTAAGTGAAGATTGTTTTGTTAATTTTTTTTATTTCCAATGTGCCTTTATAAGAAAAAACTTGAAAAAGTATTCTAAGGAAGTTAATCCTTGCAATTAATCTTGTACAGATGGTTTTAAATCGAAGTAAGGAGTAAATTTTATATTCAGAAAAACTGGCAGAGCGTGATTTTATTTCATAAAATGCTTGAAACGGTTATCCGCTCAGCGAGAATGGGAAGTGAAATCCCTTTTTTAAAGACTAATAACAGAAGCTAGGTTGTAATCTTAACTAGAGGATTATAATGTCGAACAAATCAAATAAGTAAGCAATCTCTCTATAAAAAGAACTTAGCAGTCTTGTGGCCATAGCCCAAATTACATTCTTTGTAATGATCCTGTACGGATAGTTCTAAAACGTTAAGGTGGCTACCTTCAATCACTTGGTGTTTTTTGGCCATCTGCAGCAGGATAACTGTCAAGTTCATATTAAAAGAGAAGAGAACTATTAGATAATTAGACAGAAACTGATTAATCATGCAGAGCTTCTCTTCATAACGATCCAGATCCAAACTCCTGAATTGGCAACATTGATTGTGGATGTTCATTTTATGCTAAAGAGGCCCTATTTTCTGTTTAGTGGTACAGCATAACTGAGAAAGTAATGTTGAAGCATATTACAACTAGAATCTACTAGGCAGGGCAACTGCGAAGTTAATATTGTAAATATATGATCCGATCTTTTGTCTTGTGTATCGGTATAGCTGAGGAAGTAAATGTTAAAGGAGTCGAGATCTAGACTCCGCGTCAGTTGTAATTGTTAGGATGAAAATAAGAAAAAGATTTACATGACAGTATTATTCCCAGGGACCTAGAATATGATATCAAGAGGATACATTATTAGTTTCCTTAGTAGATATATCAGGTATTAAGTTTGGAAGGTTGACCTTTAATAACGGTGACATAAGCTTGGCCTTTATTATAATTGATAGCATTTATATCACTTAAGATTAATTATGAATTTAGTATACATAAGATAAGTTGGAAGAATTTTAATTTGCCCATCTGTTCATCCGCTAGAGCACTCCAAAAATATTGTATAGTTTTAGATAACATTTTATTTGGAGATAATTTATTTACTTTATTTACACTTTCAGTATATTTTACTGTCATAATGTAGTAAAATCTTCAAAATTTTTTTTGAAACTTGAATTTTTAAAACAAAATCTAAAAAAACTTTCATGAAACTAAGCACCCCCCATGTTGATATCTACGCGGGTGTGTTAATCTTAACATTTTAAAACAATTTATATAAATTCGCAAATTCATTGCCAGCCATCATGTTGTTAGTTTATTATATACAGAGATAGAGTAGTTAATTACTTTCTTTTAAAGTCTTATGCAAACGTAAACCCCTTTACCATCATATACACTTATCTCTTCCTAATTACTCAAGATAATAGGCAAACGACAATACAATACATGCTGTCTGGCAAAAACATAGAGTATAGAATTTATTTTAATAGATAAGGTTAGTTTTCTATTTGATTTGATTATAATTTTTTTTATAAGTTTCTGTTTTGAGTTAAAATATTTTGCTACAAGAGATTTTTGCTAAGAACTTCGATAATCACTAAATCAAGCAATTTGTCTGTAAACAAATTTTGTTAAAAATGATTAGAATATGCCTAGTCATCGACTCACTCGATCGTTCTTTTAAAGTGTTTTATTAATTTTGATAGTTTATTTCTTTTTTTCTTTTTTTGATGACAATGAGATGGGAAAACTTTCACTTAAGCACTTAAGCATAGATTGTGTTATCTTAATCAGCTAAATACAAAGGTTTATTCATTTACTTGGCCATAATATTTTAATATTTGGCTGACATATTTGATAATTGAAAGAGATATTGGATTTCATTAAATAATTTCCATAATGTTAATCCAGATTTATCTGAGAAAGTGCGGTTATGTCTGAATTTATTTGAAAGTAACCGCCTACTTAAAATGATAATACAAAACACTAACATGAATGAATTCTGGTCAATATTTGCATTCCTTTTTGTTTTTAAATATGATTTCCGGCATATGTCCATTGCATCTAAGAATTACGTAGTCTATTCGATCAATACAATTTTTCACTAGTTTTTCCAATACATCTGTCCTCTGTGGTGGTTTGAATATTAGCTTCCAATGCTTAAAGAGTTCTTAGCTTGTGGGCATAAACCAATGTCTTAACATAGCCCCATAAAAAGGAATCCTGAGGCCTTTGAGCATACGAATTAAATCGATTTTCCTATAAATCGTTTGTTGACCACGCTGTATTGCAAGTTGCGCCCACTTGGTGCCGAAAGTGATTGCTGTTTAGCTGATTAATTCTTGAAAACATAAACTCAGTGAACATGGCCCGATAGCGCTCGCCATTCATCGTAACTAAAAATTATTTTTCTTTTAGAAAAAAATAAGGACGTTGGTGTTTAGCTGATTAACTTTTTCAACGGCAATACCTTGTTCTTACGAACGAAGTAAGGAATGATAATACCTGGCAACGTAAAAGACGCAACAAATAGTCAATTGTAATGGCTGTAGTGTTGATTACATTCATTGGCTGAATAGCTTTCGCCATTCAACGGGAATTTCTTGTTCACTTCAAACTAAACAGGGACCAACAATACTGCCAGCATGTAAATCGTTGCCAACAGTCAATTGTAATGGACATAATGGTGATTTTATTCACTCCTAATTCGGCAATTTTGCTTGTTGACATAACCATTTAATCAGAAATGAGCTGCAATGTCTTCACTAAACACAATTCTTTGATAAAAAAAAATGGCTCTTTTTGTCCAGTTTCAAGAGAGTTCAATCAGCAAAAATGTAATGCAAGCAGTGATCATTTGGATTCAATTCTTGTACGTGAGGTATTTTATAAGTACGTAAGCCAATATCATTACGTAGAACTTTTCACGTAGTCGAAAAAGTAGTTGAAGATGATTACAAATCAATATTTCGATGTCTTCTTTAAGACTTTGCACTACAAAGGCATTATGTTCATTGGTTCGCACATCTTTTGTCTTATTAATGGGTTTGAATTAATAAATACGCAAACGATCAATAACTGCATGCTCACTAGACCGCTTATGTTGACCGTAAAATGGACGAATGTTTTGAAAATTTGCTTGGTTTAGCGATTGTAGGCCCTAAAAGACTATTGGCTCTTAAAGGAATTTTTCACATACACACATGAAACTATTTCGAACACCCTTTAATTTCTCGTCCCTTGTCATTTTCTTTCAACTTTCAGATCAAAACCCAACTGCAATCTCAGGCCGCTAAACAAATCGCTGTCGGCCATCAACATCAGCACACCGGCATGATGGATGCCTTCAAACAAATCTGACAAATAAACGTGGTATCTATGGGTCTGGCGTGGCTCAATGGCTGCTATACCACGTGCTGCCATCGGTTCGGGTGCACAAATTGCCACTTTTGGTAAAACGAAATTTTTGCTCAAAGACTATGATCTGGTTACACAGCCCACACTAAATTCTTTCTGTTCTGGTCTTATTGCGGGCTCCATAATGTCGGTGGCAATTACACCGCCCGACGTTATATCGACGCGTCTATACAATCAAGGCTGGGATGAACGTGGTCGTTATAATGGTTGGCTGGATGTTTTTTGAAAATTTTACGTTCTGAAGGTATTTACGGTTTGTACAAAGGATTCTGGGCCAACTATTTACGAATAGCACCGCATTCAACGTTAGTTTTGCTATTTTTCGATGAACTATTGATACTGCGTGATAAGTATAGAGCACAGGATGAGATTTTAAGAAATAGTAACCACCGTAGAATAAAATTCTATATGAGGTGTGTGTGGTGTGTGCATTTTTTTAGTTAAAATTTATTTTTATTTTTAATTTTGTTTTGTTTTGTTTTTTTATTTAAATTTTGTTTCTGTTGTTTGGCTTTAAATACAGGCCAGCTAACCCGCCAGTTTTATTAGATCGATAAACCGCCCAAGTTGTATAAGTGCAAGTACAAAAAAAAATTTTTTTGAAGTTTTAAAGAAAGAAATTGTTTTTTTAAAATGTAATTTAAGCTGCTTTCACTATAATGATGTTCCTTTTGTTACGTATTTTTCTCTTTTTAATTTAATTTTTGTTTATTTATTTTGCTTTCATACTTTATTTTTAAAATATTGTACAACAAGTGCCTTTTTTTTAACAAACAAAACTAATCTTAAAAAAACAGAAAACCAAAAACAAAAAATACAAATTAGTCTGTACGTGTAAGTAAAAGAAGCTTCCTGTAGTTAGAAACACTTTTTGAAAATGTGATCCTCTCTAACTAACAATGATTAAGAAAATGATGATATTCCCCTTAAATAAAATTAAAAATTTTAAAAACTCATTAAGAATAAAACACAATTTGTTTCTTTCTTTTAAGTTAAGTCCGTATGTACACAGTGTCTCCTTAGAGCTTGAGGAATAAGTTTGGTTTTCTTAGTTCATGGCATTTATTATTGTGCTTCTTGTTGATTTTATAAGAAGTAGGAACTTAGGATACTGCCAACGTGCATACCCAATAATTGTAATTGTAGACAATAGTGATTGTATTCACTTTAAATAAAGCAGGTTTGCTTCTTAATGTAACCATTTAATCAGAAATCAGCTACATTTCATTACTAAAGACAATTTTTGAAAAATGCTCATTTTTGGACAGTTTTAATTGAGTCCAATCATCAAATATGTGACACAAACAATGGTCGTTTGGATTCAATTATCATACGAGCTGTATTTTACACTCACGTAAATCATTACATAAAGTTTTTCACGTTGTTGGGTTGACAACAAAATGACATTACGTACCGAACGTAGACTTTATTACACACAGGATAGATCGTATCCGGTTGGGTAGTTGCCTCTAACTATCGAAAATCGAAAATCTAGCCTCTCATTATCGGAAATTTATTACTCTACCGCTTCTCTAGCGGTCCATGACTTCTGTGATCGTCTATGGATGCCATGCTAGCTAGGCATTTAATATTGACAAACGTTCGTTGTGTAAGGAGGATTATACGTCTTGGATGACCACATTATAGCGCAGAAACTTTGCTGATTTGCTTGACCAGATAGATAACATGCTACGAATACATTATAATGACTGACAGACAACAGACTGGCCGTCTCGCATAAGTGATTCAGTGATTAAGCTATTGACAATTGGAACTCCGTACTATGCCGCTTTGTAAGTGATTTGCCGATTAGCAAAGCGTTATTAGCCTCAACACTATGAACGGAAACTTTTGGCAAATCTATCACCTCTAAGAAACGCAATAGTGCAATGGATGACCATGCGATTTAAGGTACGAAGACAATCAATCCTCTTCTTACGTATTCTAGCAATATTGTACGTACGCAATTGAAGTTAAGCTTCCTTGCAAAATGACCTCAGTATACCCAGTATAATTGAGTCAATTGGAATGCCTGTGCAACAGAGCATGTAACAGAACATGACAGAGAGGGTGAGTTTTGTACTGCCATGAATAGTTCATCAGCAATGCAATCGCCAACGTTATCTTTGATTCGAAATTTATTTGAGAAATACTTGACATCCATGGTCGAGAATAGGTGCCTTTCGTGAGGGGTTAATCGCACCCGGATTATCCGAACATTTGACGAAAATTTTCAGGCAACCTTCTACAAAACAACAAGCCTTGTGCCGCTTTCAATTTAACTCAACTTTTTGCTTCAATATGATGTCAGAGGAGAGCCAACATAGCAAATAATGTCTTAGTTAGAGTAAAGCAGAGTGCACTGGTGATCTCCTGATACGACTAGTATTGGAAAATTATACTTTTAAGGCTTTCAGATTGCAGACAGGAATTTGGAACTTCATTTGACTTTTAAAAATAAGCCACAATTTGTTATTTTTGCTTTTAATACAATCATAATTTCTTTTATTTGCAATATTTTATTTATTTTCTTTTCTTTTTTTTTATTGAATTTTGTCATGACTCTTCAAAAGAAAACTTAATTTTTAACGATTTAAATCTGTAACTATATGTATGTACGTTGTATGTATAAAAAAAAAGTTATTGGCATAAAAATACAAGTTATTTTAAAAACTCTGTTTACTTAATTTCATTTAAACAAGACTTAAACCACGATAACAATTAATTTATAATTTAGTTAAGAATAGTTATTTAAACTTACAAGCTTAAAATAGAAATTTTTTTATGGTTTGTTTTCTTTCGATTTTTATTTATTTATTACTAGAGTTTTTAAAATTAAAATTAAAATAATTTTGTTAAAAAAGAATAAGCACAATTAAAAAAATAAAAAATCAAGTAATATTAAAAGAAAATATAAAGTTTTTGTCTTTAGTTTTTAATTTTTAATTTCTAAATTTATAAATAAATTTTAACGTCTTATTTTATTTTATTTTTTTTTATTTTTGTTTAATTAATTGAGCAAATTGAGGACAAAAGATCCTTGAGAAAATAAAAGAATTATTTTTAATTATTAATTGGAAAAAAAAAATAGTCGAATAATCAAATACTTTATTTCTTAAAACATAAATTTAAATTATTAAAAATTCTTTTGTTTTGTGTTCAATTATTATTACTTAAGTTATTAAGCTTTTAAAACAATGGCACTATAATACAACATCGTATAAAAATATGTTTTTATTTCTGTTTAACGTTTTCTGTACTACACTACGTTTGAAAAAGGGAATTCTCAAAAAAATATATTTTAGTTCTCTTCTACGATCATTTCTGGTAAGGGTTTATTGAAAAAAATACAATTGAAACTCGATTATCAGGCACTCTAATTACTTTTTCTGTTGTCTTTATAATATCTGCCATATATAAACGACTGGATTGATTGAATTTCAGTTTCGAAGATACGTATAGAAACGGGTATTCACTTGTAAATTCTATAAAGACTAGCATATTTCTTAGTGTTCTGTATGAAAAATATTCTCTAAAAAGGCAACGAATTGATTACACGAACTTGCTTTAGATGCAATTGGAATTGATGTTGGATAGGAAGGCTTCCGTCTAGGTTACACCTATAACAGGCTCTAGTTACACATTCTTTTTGATCCCTTGATAACAGATACGAAGCTATCCGCCTAGGTTGCGTCTGTACGCTGATCTTGTTTAATAGTTTCATTGTTAGCTGACTACCATTAATTTGCAATTGCCGAAAAAACCTTTTTTTTTTATAAATTTTTTAAATTTTGTTTATCAGTTGCCATCTTATCATTATTTCCGGCATCAGAATGGACATAAGTGGAAACTCTTCCTTCGGGGGAGTCCGTCACCTAACCTAAACTAACCTGCCATCTGCCATATCAGCTTATATCCACTCAGCTAGAGTTCGGTTGCCATAAACAATTGTCACTTCAGATAATTTTGAGTCACCAAATGCAGATGGTGTGGGGGGAAAGACATTCATTTATACAATGCAGTACGACAATAAACTTATTTAATCTCTACAGAACGAAAACAATACGTTTATAAAACTCGTTTTTAGTTGGAATTCTGTATTTCACGATATTTTCAGGGAACTTTCCACAGTCCAACAAGCATTGCGCCACTTTCGATGTGACTCAGCCTTCTGCTTTAACAGGAGGTCAGAGGGTAGCAAATAATGCCTTAGTTGGAATGGCAAGAGTGCACTGGAATTCATGGCAACTTGTATGAAAAGCAGAGAAATTCCATTCTAAAATCCGTAGGATTAGCAAAGTTGAAATATATGATCGGTTTAGCAGATTAAGCCAATCAAAGTAAAGACAAAAACCAAGTCACATGACTAAACCGCCAATGGCTCAAGAAGTTATATAAAGCTTCAGTTGAAAAATTGTACAAAAACTTGTGTGCTTAAATATTTAACGCGGATTTGTTAAATCCTTGAAGAAAGATTGTGAAAAACGCTGTAATCGAAAGGGTTTGGTATAGGTAAACCAAAAAACAAGAGGGCTTTTAATCACGCAAATGTTTAATCACACATAGAAAAAAGGCACACTAACCCATGAGAAGCGGGTATAACCTAAAATAATAGTCGAGGATATTTCGAGTCGAGGATATAACCTAAAATAATAGTCGATTTATTTCGGATATTTCGGGGCGGGGCATCAATTGTGAATATTTCACATATTACTTGATTTAGAAAGTAAAGACCCTATGTGTCCTTGTGCTAGGCCATCGTTTTTTCGCTATAGAATCTGTAACATTAGTGAAACCAGACAAAGCGAAATAAACGAAAAAATTAAAGGCCATGACTGCTCCATGACAAGTAATAAAGTGAAAGCAAAGAGAAATTATTCAATCTAGGGGTTAAGGAGTGACTTGTGTGACTTGTTTAATCTTTGAAGAGTGATGCTGAGAAAGGTTATAATCAAAGAGGTTAGAAGTAAAGTTTGATGATATAATTTATGGCTTAAAAATGTCTCATGCCATCGGATAATCCAAGTTTCAACGGTATTTC
>QOCX01001935.1:0-26774 GCA_005959815.1 Sarcophaga bullata | reverse complement strand
AGAAATTTTATTTAAATATGGTTGTTGGTCTATCTAAATACGATTTGAAAATCGCATTATGGCGGATGAGTGGTTAGTTGAGTAGTCTTATTGTGAATGGGGGGAGACTGGATTTTATTTTTTTTCTACTTCTTCTTCCATTTCCATTTGGTTCTTCCGTAATGGTTTGTTAATGTGTTTTCAAAAAACGAGAGACTTTAAGATGACATTCGTCAACAAATAAATGAAAGAAAAAAAAACGGAGATGTTAACATTTTGATGTTTAAAAAAGGTTTTAAAAGGCTCGGTATCTGGAGCAAGTATTGCTTCACTTTGAGTATTTAATGTTAGCAAAGGAGTTGTAAGAGGTTAGTCCTCATGCCATCTTCGAAAAATTAATCGGAAATACCCAAAGGCTCATTTTAAATCGGAAACTTAAGCTTATTTGACAGTCACATTCTAATTCAGCTGCCGCTAGAAGAGGATTTAAGAAAGGTTTAACCTGCAGAATAAATAAATTCGTTCTGTTTTGATCTTCTTTTGGTTAGCAAGGATTGCTTACGAGTTTATGAGCTTCACTAAATCCTCTAAGACACCGGCCATGTGCTATCAAAAGTTCATATTTTGAATTGTAAAAGATGCAATCATTCATTTATTATATCCTGATATAAAGTTGCCGCAGTCTACCTATACATTGTTTGTCTTATTAGACAAGAATGTTGTCTTATCGCCAGATTTCTTTGGCGACTTCCTCTCAATATCTCAATTTCCTCTCAGCAGATTTCTGGCGAAAACTCTGAGAGTAAACAAAATTGCCATGGAAAGTTTCTCAAGAAATCTGTCGTTCGGGTCGACTTTATACTGTAGGCCCCCAATACTCATGTGTAAAAATTAACGCACGCAACTTAAGGTGATGCGGGAAACTAGGTCGTAATCCTAACTAAAGGTTGTAATCAGCAATTAGGTATGTTAATGCAGGCTCGGAGCCCAAATGCTCTTTGGCACTGTGAACATTTTTTATACTTTTCTCATCCGTTGGCTGAAACCCACCAGTTTTTTTCAATGGACGAATCCATTAATTCCAATTAACCCCACACAATTGTGAGTAATAGCCTGTAACCCATGTTAAAGGAATGCTGTATAGTTAGTGATCGATTGTGTAATGTTCAATTCAAAAAGTTAAGATGAACACATTTAAAGCATATAAGATCCACTCTATGATCATAGTTACTCATTTGCTCTAGGATCTGACAGCATTTTGAGTTTCTGGGTAAAGCGACTTGAACTTCTAATGCCGATTGCTTACCGCATCATTTATATCGTCCACATATTAGGCACCAAGGATGTTTTCTCCTTTTCAACATAGTAAAAAGGAGTGTTTATTCTTTCCTTGTCTCTACAGATCCTGTCCGAGCAGAAATACGTCTTTGTCAATGAATGACACCAACCAACCATACTGTGAGGCTTTGCACTTTAGGATTTGAGCAGCCATTTCCGTTCAACCTGATCCACTATTGTGGGGAGATTGCTGTTACGAAACCGAACAAATACGGGGGTTCATCAGATTGCCTAACCTCTTTAGTCATTATTAAGTCTACGACCTTTAAGAAGTTTCCCTGAAAACACTGCAACGGGAGTTGTGTTTAAGGTTGTGTTTTGTTCACTTCAGCTCACTTGCTCCTCCTCCTAACTGCTAATTCGCAGTACGTGCGACATAAGTAGTTACCGCTTAGCTACTTTTAGATTGTCTTTTCTCTTGTTATAAAGCAAGGGCTGGCCCTCTTTTGACGGGTTTAAAATTGAAAACAATTTGTTATATTCAGTCCGGGGAACTCGACTATGTGTCATTCGAATATTTCGAACGAATAGTTTTCGTGTTCCTGAAGACAAAAGCATGGATGCACATCTGTCAAGAGCCTAGATATTTCAAACAAAATTGCTTCATGAGTTGCCAGATTGTTGCAGTGCCAGTAGCTAGATTGCAATGTTATCATCCATGCTATTTCATTTTGGTTTGCTTCCAACGTCGTCCTTTAATAGAGATTTCTATACGGTTCCGCTCATTGAAAAGTTGGCTCAGACATGAGAGGCACAAACCCCATTTTGCCAGGTATAAAAGCGAAGACGTACTTGGTCTGGTGTTTAGTTAAAACAAATCTTCTTTTTTGGGTCTATTCAAGTTCAAATATTCACCATTTTGCTTGGAACAATTGCTTTTTATTTGATCTAAGACTGGAAAAGTTTTATCAGCTCCAGCTTGTTATCCGGGTGAACAAGCAATTCAGATATGTAATGCAGGTTCTAGGATAATAGGGTTGCCGCCTGTTGCTGACTGCAAATTAACTCTCTGACTGAAAAGTATTGTACCCAACCTTTCATTACATCCATGTTTATGGGTGTGGTAGTTTTGTTTTATCATTAGTTGCACTCAGAACTTATTTTACTTAGGTTAAATGGCCATTAACAACAACAACAATTAACGGGATTTTGGCCCTGCCTTGACTAACCTTCCAGGCACCTCGCTTCCTGCTCGCTTACGCCAGTTGGTCACACCAATAAATGACAGAGCTTTCTCGATTTGGTTCTTATAATGCAAACAAGGTCGTCCTCTTCACCGGCTTCTGCAGATCCCCGCATCAAATACCCGTCTGGCCGGGAGCATCCTACTCCATACGAAACGACACATGGCCCAGCCAGCATAAGCGATGTTAATACGCTGCACAACGTCTATATCGTTGAAGAGCTCATACAGCTCACTGTTGGATCGAATGCAGAAATCATCGCCAACTTGTACTGGACTGAAGATCTTACGTCGGACTTTCCTCTCGAGTACGCTTAAGGCTACTGCATCAGTGCTTAATAGACTTCATGCTTCTGAGCCATAAAGAAGCACGGGAAGGATGAGCGTCTTGTAGAGTGTAAGTTTTGTTAGCAATCACTACTTCGAACATAAAATTTTTTATTTATTTTTTTTTTTTGTTTGTTTATGCTTTAACTTGATGCTGTCGATCACATGCGGGTACTTACTGTATATGTTCGTAGTTTAAAATGAATAGTTTGACGTTGATAGTATTAGAATTGGAATTCGTTAGGATTCGCATCGCTCCCTACTCTGAATACTAAATTAAAAAAAAATATTTTTTTGTTGTTCTTTAATCAGCTTTTACCAAATGTTTGTTCTCTCTTCCAATATGCATAGGCAACATGTGGTATGAGTGATATTATTTAAACTACCTCCAGTGGCACTAACATTAATCATACGCCCTCAGACTAACTTAATTCATGTAATGTCCACAAAATTAATACAAAAAAATTATGTTTTTAAATATTTCTACGTTTAAACATTTTTTTTTTTAAGAATAAAAGAATTATTAAACTAAACTTGAGTGTAATCGGTGTGTATTTAAATTCTAGTAGACAGGCAGATGGACGGCAGGCAGACAGCCATACACTTTGAGATTTAAAACGCTGCAATGGCACCTTCACTTTCCACAAACCGACTACAACTCATTGAATATTAAACAATTTCAAAGAAAAAAGATACCAAATGAAAATGCCAGCAGCAGCAACAGCAGCACAGAGCAGCTTAAGAAAAGGCAGAGTTAAAGAGGAGATGATGAAAGCAAAAGACAGGAGAAGAAGAAAAAACACACGAAAACAATTATTCTAGGTCTAGGAGCATTATGAAAGTTGAAAGTTGGGTTTCTTCATACCCTTTCTATTGCCACTCCATTTTTATTCTCTTCGTATCTTCTTTAGGTGTAGTATAGGGCTGTAGTAGGTGTGTGGGAGTGTCCAAAGTAAAGCTATCGAAGGAAGGACATTGATGACAGGCTTTGCAGAGCACAGACTTCCTCTCTGGATAAGTTTTTTGCAAAATCAGCTTAAATATGTGTTTCGTTTTCATTTTTCTTCCTTCTATAATCTGTTAAAGCCAATGCAAAAAGCCAGAAGAAAAAAAAACAGAAGAAAAAAACTGAGAAAAACTAGCAAGTGTTAGTAGCCAGAAGTGGAAGGTGTTAACGTGACTGCATAGAAACTGTTCAGCATGGCTGAAGGTGTCCAGTTTTATCGTGTGATTATTTTAACTTTTTGCCATCGCAAGTGTAACTGTCAAGAAAAAATATTAGAAAGTGTAGATTGAATGGAATTGTAATTGAAATTGAAATTCATTGAAATGCAATAATAATCACAGCAACAGCAACAGTAACAGCAACAGCAGCAGCAGCAGCAGTTGAATAAATGAACTTGGAGTGTTAATGGCTTCTCCTTTATTGCCATTTCTTGTCTTCTTCGCTTGCTTTAAAATCAAAAATGATTGATAATGAATAATTTCGAAAGGAAGGAGGAAGAAAGTTGAATAAAAGAATAATTTATTTCAAGTACAAATTGTTTCCTATAAGAGGAAGAATTGCATTTATTTTTCGACGATCGACTGGTTACACATTTAAGCGAATGGCACTACAGAATGAAGGTGCTAAGGTCAAATGTTTACCTGTTCAGAGTTGCGACTCTCATCACTTCAGTTACGCTGAACAAATTTAGGTTCTACTCCTCATGTCAAAGCAAAGCTTTCAAAGTTTTTCGTTAACGCGCAACCCTAATTATCCCTAGAACCTGCAACAGTAGGCTTTTGACATAGCTGAATAGCTGTTCACATAGCTGAATATCTAAACCAAGGCCAAGAAAAGAGAAGAGACTCGCATAAGAAGCTGGAGCTGATAAAACCTTTTCCAGTGTTAGGTCAATAAAAGTAACAGTTCCAATGAAAATGGTGGATATTTGATTTGTTCACTAAACACCAGACATGTACTCTCGTACAGTGCATTTATACTAAATGCTCCTAGTAGTTATACATTTAAGTGATTGGCGTTACTGAATGAAAATGGTGACCTTAAATATTCCTCTATTCACAGATGCGACTCTCCTTACTTTATGCTGACAAAATGGCCATTGTGCTCCTTATAACTGAGCAAACTTTCCAATGGGGTCAACCGCATAGAAACCTGTACTGAAGGATAACGTTGAGAGCATGCATGAGTCATAGTTTACAGTCTAGCCACTGGCAATAAACTACCTGGTCGTTCACAAACAATTTAGTTTGATAAAAGTGCAAAGACGTGAGGGTTAAATATCTGTACCAAGAAAATGAGGTCATGGACATCCTTGTAATAACCTCCACTCAATCCTGACTGAAAAATATAATCCAACAGCTTCGAAATTGTTTCTCAATTGATTATGGGGAAAGGGGCATGACATACTCGAACAGTAAAAACTTCCATTTTCCTGTTTTTTATCAAAAAAGTTCTGATTCCTTCGGGTGCAGTCAATCCCAGTTATAGCGCAATACAGCTGCATATATTGCATCTTGCTGTGTCATCCTCTTCACAGTTATACCCGTCGCTCCTTCTCAAGCAAGAAATGTAAAACTATTGAAGTGATATTTTTTAAGTAGTAGTGCTCCGCATATTATTCTTTGAATTTTTATTTCGATCAGCCTTTATTTCAAAGGACCATATAAATCAACAAGAAGGGCACTGAAACAATATATCTGCTATGGATAAACCCCTTGCAGTGCGTCAACAATTCATAACCATAAACCGATAAGTAAATAGCCCTGGGGCCAGCAAAGCACAATTTGTTTGCCTGTCACACCAACAATGTTTGGATTACTGAAAGAACGTGCCATCAATCTCAATTTCAATGAAATAGAAAGTCAGTGCTCTCCCGTACTGCTTGAGTTGCCCGAAATTATAATCCTGTATGGGTTTATGCCCGAGTAATACTGAAATTGCCTAAATAATTCAGTTTGTCTGTCATTTTCCCATTTTTTCCATGAATACAGAGATTCTTTTAATCGATCTGTTGGTCTAGCAGAGTATCTGGTAAGCACTCTCCTGTGGATAAAATAGGGTGGGCCAAAAAATAGTTTGAATTTTGCCAAATTACTTTTTTTTTTCTTTGTTAATTTCATTCATATGGCTGCCGTGCTGGCTTCACAGTGCCTCAGTTGTTGGACAAATGTTCGTATACTGTTTTTCGAGTGGTCCTATCATAGTTAATATAGCACCACAAATGTTGGCAATCAAATGCTCAATAGTCTCTGTTTGTCAGGCATAACACTTTTTTTTAATGGTGCCCCATAGAAAAATAGTTTAACGCTGTCAAACGCCTGGCAGCTTCTTGACGGCCAATTGATATCACCATTGTGGTTAATTATGACAGCCATGAAACCTTGGAAGCAACAAATTGATTCTGTCATAAGATTAATGGCTAGTTGCAGCAATCCAGATGCAATCGAACATCGCTAACATATACTCAAACTCGACTCAATGCCATGTAAAGCGATTACAAAACAATTGGTTATCCATGGTTGCGATAGGTGTCTCCATTAATCGTAATGGTTGCGGCGTCCTTATTTCAAAGAAAATATGGGGCCAATGATGCTCTGATCTATAAACTGCAGCAAACAGTCACTCATGATGGATGCAATTGGCTTCTGTAAGACCACGTGTGGGTCCCAAATAAAGCAATTTTGCTTACTGACGTGCAACCAAGATGAAAGTGAGCTTCACTCTAAAAAGGCGATTTTTTTTTGACAAAATCGACCAGTGAATACTCAGGCGTAATCAATTTCAAATACTGAATTTTGTGACAGAATAGAATGACCTAGGTATTGCCAGATTCAAAATAACCGAGGAGGTTCAAATTTAAACCGATAGATGACCCACCCGATATAAATATGATGAGCTTATAGGCTCATAGGTGTAAGAAGCAAGGCCGTAATTCCGACTGAAGGGTAGTAATGGCCAATTATGTTATGATATGTATGAGCTCCTAGGCAATGTGAAATATGGTTGCTACGTATGAGCAATTAGTGATTACAAACGCAGAAAGAGATGGTACATGGTACAAGCGCTGGTTACCTACTAAATCCTCCTAGTCATCTACATATCTCTCTCAATTATCCTCAAAATTTAATATTTTCCTCGAAATCCCACTTCTTTTTGTATAATACTTTGAGGCCAATAGAAAAATATTAAAAAAATTTGTTTCCAACATAAAAATGCTAATAAAAATGCAGAAAAAGAAACGAAAATGATAGAAATAATGAGAGCTAAGCTGTGTGGAACATGAAAAAGGAAAAGGAAAGGAAAGGAAAGGAAATTTTTTAATCCACAGCACTTAGCAGTGAACTATTGTTCAATTTTTCATTGGACGAGTAAGAAATTAAATCCATTAAAATTCACTGGACTTGACAGACAGACACAAGACAGACAGACCAAGTAAGGTTTTTGTTTCATAAAAATAATGATGTTTTTGTGTTCAATAACAACGATTACTAAACATGCACAGGTACAAGTGAGAGGATTGCAGAAATGGTAGTGGCTCAAAATGTTTGGGCCACTTTTAATGCAGCAGCAGCAGCCCAGCAGCATCTTTAGCAACCAAGTGCAGGAACAAGGGAAAATTTTTTAATAAAAAGCCAAAGCAAAGAACAAAGATGAAAATGTTATGAGATGAACATGAAAACAGGAAACGAAACATTCAAGTGGAATTGCCATACAAATACAACACAACATGCAACGATCATCAATGGCCATCAACGAATTATAACGAACCACATAACTGTAGCGTAAAATGTTCCGTTACCTTGATTGTAACGTTTAAATAACGCAATGCAAAGCCATCCATTAAGATGTAATAGGCATGGGGCATGGTCTAAACTGCCGGTGTGGCCTAGGCAACTTTCCTAACGTTAAAAAACTAAGCAGCATACAGATGTGTGTGTTTAGCTATGGATAACTGTGTGGGCAGTGTAGTGGATTTTAAAAATTACATCAAATGTTGGTAACATTTACATACAAATGGGCGCTGCACCATAAAGGTGGGTTACATTGTTGGTACAACAACCAACCAACAAAAAAAAAAAAAACTGTTTGTACACGTTTGACTTGGGTGTTGTTATTTTAGTTAAATTTGAGTTTTAAATTACAGTCACTTAACGTTTTTACTGGCCTTGTTTTCTGATTTCCCATTCCCATATTTATTTGAAATTGCTGCAGTTTATTCGTTTGTTTCGTCCTCTTTTTTTTTTTTTTTTTTTTTTTTGTTTTCCTTCCTGTATGAAGCGTAATGTTTTAGCGATTTTCTTCAATCACCCACTAACAAAATTTATTCTAATTGCCTTTGTAATACAACACATACATAACATACATGACCAATTTAGCAGTACTTAGTCACTCTCCCTGGCTCTCACCTTTCTCTTTCCCTTCTATGCCTTCGCTAACCTTTGTCCTTAGTGTACCATAAATGCGTAATTGTTGCGGAATATTTACTGTGATGCGTTGTGTTGATGGTTGTGTTGTTTTGCTTTATTTTTGTTTTGTTTAGTTTAGTGGGGTTTCGGCAATTTGTTGCAAGTAATTCGTTGTTTTTTTTTTACATTCTATGAAGAGCCAACAAACATTAGACAACAAAAAAAAAAGAAAAAAACAAACAACAACAACAAAGTCAAATTAAATAATAAAAACATAAAAAACCAACCAATTTTGAATACAACAACACTAAACCAACATGCCATGAAAATAATGTTGACAACAGACAGCATGTTACGAGTAGCAAAAGAGAGAAAAAAATTTTTTTTTTTTATTTTGTGGCAATTAAGTTAGAGGTAGAACATGATGAATGAAGTAAAATAAATAAAAATGACATTTTTGTTGTGTTTTTATTAAAATGAAGTGAATTTTAAATACAAAAATTACCAGTTATAGGCTTAGATTTGTCAAGATGTAACCATGAATCTGCAGAACTGAATGGAATGCTCCCATCTTTTCACGCACTTTAATATATAGGAACAAGGCCCTAGCTTATAATCATAGGAGAGGTAACTCGTTTAGTAGATTATATGGATTTGAAATTGTTATACCGATATTTAAGACCACTAAAGCATATCAGTCTAGGTTAGGTTAAGTTTAACTGGCGCTGACTTTTCTCGCCTCTTCTTTCTTATTGTTACACATTGTTGCCTACAGAAGTCATCATGATGAGTTTTCATTTCCCGAACGCCTATAACCAAGAGCCAGTGGCCCATTATAACTACTGTTAGTTTTCCTAGATTGAATCTTAATAGCTTTAAT
The DNA here is from genome assembly GCA_005959815.1 of Sarcophaga bullata. Classification (NCBI taxonomy): domain Eukaryota; kingdom Metazoa; phylum Arthropoda; class Insecta; order Diptera; family Sarcophagidae; genus Sarcophaga; species Sarcophaga bullata. Next base: position 17,655 of record QOCX01001935.1, on the reverse strand, counting down.
GCAATTCTGTTGCACGGCGGCAGTTTTCAAAGTCATTATTTTACCCTGAAAAGTACTGACAGTGCACCATTTCGATAGAAAACTCAGCTTAAGACTTTAAAGAGTCCATTCGCTTTCTTTTATATGCTGATAGTTGATGTCTTGATTGATTTCATGTGCCGTCTCAGCATTAGCGAGTTTGACTGGAGTTTGCTTGTGTGGACTTGGAAATCGTAGACATATAAGGCTGTCATGATAAAGATAAGCAACTGGATTTTACGTGAACTATGATAAACCGAGAAACTATGCGCTTAAGCCTTGAATTGCAATTTGCTCAGTGAAGCAGGAAGGACAACCTTTGTTAAAAAGCTGATGTGTAGATGGAAGAAATGATGATGGAGAAAAAAATTAATAAAGTATTGTGGTCATAGTATATCTGAACCATGGACAAGTATCATGGATGGTGTCTTTTTAAAGTGCTGTTAATTTGAAGAGAAAGTCTAATTTTTACGAACTTCAAATTGCGGAAGGATTTTTTTTATAAAAAGGAATAAATGTTGAAGAATTTCCCTAAATAGGAACACACTGCATTCATTCAATTATTGAAATACTTGGTGATGTGTTATTGGCTCGATTTCAAAGTGATTCTGCCAAAATATTTTGAATGGAGTAAAGGTAATCTTTAAACAAACAATTGTAATAAATGCTCTCCCTTTCAATTTTCTTGCTTGCTGTTGGTTCTCTTGCCCTTGTTTTTCAAAAAATCATTTTTACACTCGCGATTACACTTTACCCTTCAATATTCACTCGAGAACGCTGTGTTTTGTAATGTCATGGCATTGATGAAGTAAGATTTAAAGAAAAAGGATACGATGATTGTTGGTTAGCATGTTTTTTAACACACATATACGACAAGCACTACAGACATACATGTGTACAGCTAGTTTTCTAAGTTACAACCTCATCTTGTGATAGGGTTCGTGAGCATAAAGCATGCAGCCAGCCATACATTACTTACCTCGAAACCGTATTTGCATTACAGCTCAACCCATTTTAGTTTTCTTTTGTTTTTGTTTTTGTTTACAAAAAAGCATGAAGTAGTAGCAAATGAAGGTGGTAAAATAGGAGCATAAATACGAAAGAGGAGAGAAAAGTCGAGAGGAGGTGATTTGTTTATTACATTTTTGCGCATAATTGGTTGCTGTTTGTATGATTCTACCATGTTGTTTCGATTATTTAATAGTACAGATGATAACAGGTTGTGAGTTGTGTTAGTGTTTTAATATGCTTGAAACACGTGCATTGTTGTTTATTTTTCTCTCCCCCGGTGTTAGAATCTGTTTGTAAAAAATTTAACCCAACAATAACAAACTCCCTTCTCTCTTTTTCACTGCCATATGTTTACAGCAACCAGCAAAATATTAGCTTAGTTTCGTATGATGGAGTGCGTGTGTACAGCGTTTAAAAGATGAGGTGAGAGTATTTTGCGTTGGTGTTGCGTTTCTCGTGTATTTGTCTTGTAGCTGTATGCTTTGTTTTTGTTTTGTTTTTGTTTTTTGTTTTTATTTAAAATACGTGCAAAGAGGTTATTGTTAATTGAACGAACCAACATGGCAAGATTCTGTGGTACGTTGAAATTAAATTCTTTATAATATATTTTGAGACTTTAAAGAGTCCATTCGCTTTCTTTTATATGCTGATAGTTGATGTCTTGATTGATTTCATGGCGCCAAATTAATTTAAATGCTTATACGAACGGAGACGCTGCAGTCTCTATCTGAACTTAGTGAAAAGCAAATAATGTGTTCTTCCCTTTATGAAGTATCTGTGATTAAAGGGTCTTGCCAAACGCAAGCCCATACCAACCTAATAGTTGTCGCGGATTCCTCCACCCTATACCCGCCTAAACACCGTGTGTCTTAAAGAAAACGATTTTCCCCAGGTGAGCCGTCACACAACATGAGGCATTGTTTTCTAAGCTAATTCAGAACTATCAATGTACAAATACTATCGGCTTTTGCATAAGCTGTAATGCCAAACTGGTGGTCAATTTTCTGTCAGAAAAGTGTCAAAGCGTCGTTAGGGTTGAACGTCAGAAAAACTTGCCAAGCTGTCAAAAATGCTTGCGAAGTCTGAAAGAATAGTCCTGTTCGGTAAGGTTATAGGCTATTTCGTCGTTTTGTAGCCAACGTTGATATCTTGAAGACGTTGAGTAAATAATTGTCCATGCAATTATTAATTATGTACGAAGTCATTTTAGCTCTTTCTGATCAGCAATCAATAAACTGAAATATGGGCTGCGTAGGTGATGTCGTAATGAAGGCTTCCGAAATATCCGCATTCGTTGAGTCCATAGGCCTTCTAGCGCGCAGTTGTGTGTTTGGATGGGGTAGTGATGTGGTTGACGTTAATAACATTTAGTGGCAGCTCGTACAAGTGAGTTTAAGGGAAAAAACACCTATTTGCATTTTACATTAGGCCGGATTGGGGCTCTCAGTTTGGAGAACTGTCCGGAAAATGAGCATGTCTCTATTCGAAGAATTAGTTCAGTGTATTGTTAGAAGACTAGATACCAATAATGAGAACTAACCTGGGCGGAATAAGAGAACTGAGAACCAATGAAGAGTTCGCAGACTGGTATTGAAACCATGGAATCTGTTTAGTTTCTTTCTAATTTGATATGGGACCTGAAGTTGCACATGATAACAAAGGCTCTACTCGAGGGATAACTGCCAGAAGTTCTGTTGTGTTTTTTTTTGAATTATTCAACTAAATCATGCCATAACAGCGTAATGTGATTTGTGGTAACTTGTTCTTTCATACGTGAACCAATTCACTGGTTTCTTGTTCGTTTAATTTTTAGTTCTAGATTGGTTTAGTGGCTATGAGTAGGAGAGGCATGTGTTTATGTCGCGAGAAATACAGCAATCTTTTTATAATGGTTGTTTGGTTCGGAACATTTTGCCATTTTTGTACTTGATTCGCGCTAGGGACCCTTAGATAAGAGTGGATCTCATTTATTGGTTTGTCAATTCGATTAAAATTGTGTCTGTCCTCGTATGACGAATTCTGGAACATCCCCCTGCGCCCTCATACAAGGGCCTTCTTCTCAAGAGACAGATTACCGGCCACCTCCCAAACCCAATCACCAGGACTCCTGCTGTGAAGGTGCCGGACGCACATCGACGCTACTCGACGCGCCATTGCCACCTTCTCCTCGGCTCGCCTCTGGAATAGTGGTTTCTCATGGGGAGCCGCCTCGTTCTAGCACAAATCCTGGGCGAGCTCTAGTATCAGGTAGTCTTGAATTCGGTGGAGCTCCTTAAGCCGGACCTTAACTCTATGAGGATAATAACTTTAGTTGCATCCAAGCCATTTTCCGGGTCTTGAGACGATAAATGAAAAATACTCAAGGTACATCCCTATGAGCCAAGTGAGACAAAGCTGGCCAAGTAACTAAACCCAACCATCCAGTTGGAAACCAGAAATGTTTCTGGTGCAAAGTCAGCCTTCAATGTATGGCTAGTAATAAACCAGCATAAGTGGAGTGCTCATAGTGGATGCCATCATCAAGACTAATCTCCTACGAACTTAACGAACAATGAATTCATGACTGAGAATTCGTAGTTTGCTATGTGATCTTAGAAGCTCAATGTACTGAGCTAAAACAAGGATAACATTTGGAAGTGAGTAAACCTATAAAGTTAGTATTCTACAATAAAGAAGTCATGTTTTTGAGCGAACACCGATAACCCGCTATTCGTGCGTTAAGCCTAAAAGGGCCCCCACTTATGCATTGTATGGTCAATTCAAGAATGAATCACGAATATTCTTATTTCTATTGGAATTATCTTATGAGTTTAACTAATGCGTTGATAAATAAACATTGTTATACACATTCATTTTTATTGTAGATTGTTGTTCGTTTTACATATGAATACACATACACGTACGTACATGACCATTGAAGAACGTTTCGGTTGTTAATCCATTTTCCGTGGATTGCGTTTCAACTTGTTTTTGGGCCTCAAGGCTGCTCTTATCATGTATTTGGTATCAGCATGATTTTTATAGATGCTATAGATGTATATGTATATAAGAGCCACATGTATGTATGGTGCTGGGGCGCGTGGGTTTTTTTTTTTTGGCATTTCTTTGGTAGCCTTTTTTTCGCTGTTTTTGTGTTTGTGAATAAATCAACAGCCGTTCGTATGTATTCTTTATATGACAAACTTCGTCCTTAAAAATATGCAAATGAATGAGCAATTGAAATGGGATAACAATGAAAAATGTTCACCCAAATCAACTAAACTTCAAAAAAAAAGGAAGAAACAATGAATAGCAGAGAGTCGGAGAGAGTTGAAGTGCAAAGAAAGTATCATAAGTACTAGCAAAAATCCATACAATGAGTATTTGTAGGCCAGCTATATAGGACAGACAGTGATGTAGGATATATCTGATCTTTGCTATGTGTGCCTGCCTGACGAGCAAAAAAAGAGCAAAAACTTTATTTAGTAAACTCTGTAATAATTTAAACTTATTATGAAACAGTGTTTAATTCACTTTTTTTTTCTTTTTTTTTTTTTCTTTTGCGTCCTTCGTCTCATTCATTGTAATTGGTAGTTCAGCCAAATCAAATGACCAGAAAATAATTTCCATTTTTATCAATGTGCCACACTATAAAATTATAAGTATTGTACTGTGCAGTTTAGTATCCATAGAACATATGAGGTTTAACTTCATTTTTTTATAATCTGTTTTTTTTAATTTATTAGAGAGAGTAAGTAAATTTTTTAACTCTTTCAAATTGGTTTTATTGGTTTTAAAATTTTTTAGGGGTGAACGCAAGAGTTATTACGGTTATTTGATGGAATTTAAACTGAGGCAAATGCTTCAAACCCGCATCGCATCTGTCCCGTTGGGAGACCAACTTTTCACATGCATTTTATTTTACTCATCAGGAGTTTTTGCGCATTAACTGCTGCGCACCCGAGACGCCCCCTGATTTTTCGCCTCTGTATGAGCCCCAGGAACCTGGCATTACAGATGCAATGGCAACCATACACATTGTTCTAGCCTATACATCAGCAACCAGTTTATTCCAACAAGATGGCGACACTACCGCGTAAGCGCTTTGCGAACTCAAAGTTTACTTGGGAAACTCAATTTGACCCTCGGACAACTTCTTCTGTTCAAAATGGCGCTCAGGTGTAAATTCCGGGCGGCCTCACTGTTGCTATTCCATGTCCTGCTGCATGGAGCAGCCCCACCGCCAAAACAGCCCCACCACCCCACCATCCCTGGCAGGCTCTTCGCAGGGCGACGTTGATCTCACCGCCGAATATATTCGAAACTCTTCAACGCATGAACGGCGCCATTTTGGTTCAATGGGTTACACGAGTGACGCCAACCCAAATTTCCAACTTGAGACCGATCCCATCCCTAATCATTGACACCAAGGGAGCTTCCAAAATGCATTCCCGAAAAGAGTCACTGCGCATGGGTTTTCACGACTGATTCTGTTATGGGGTGATACATGGTCATAATCGTTGAGAGTGCCAAGATTCTTCTCCGATACAACCCGACATTTAGCGGATGGCGCTACAGTGCCCACTCAGCTCATATGCATCGTGATATTTCTGCATGAGCGGGCTGCGAGTCCGTGGTGACGGCAACTGCTCACCAATGGCAGCGTGTACACCCGTTGATTTTCTGTGGAGGTTTGTGGTTTATGTGTTCCAAAACCATATTGGGCTCAATAGACTTTCCAAGAAATGTTCTATGACATTTGCATCTGAAACTTTAATTTATCGGATAAGGGCAGATGTTCTTCATGACAAGGAACAGTTGATCATCGTGGTGGTATCTTGAATCATCGTTCACTCGAGCAAGTAAACAATACATACACTAAGTACATAACATCCATAACAGTACACCGTACCATGAGCGCATAGCAGTACCCACTGACATGACACGTACGATCATACCACTCACATGACAGTCCATACATCCCTGACCATCACACCCATCACATCCATACATACACGTACACGAGCGATGAGGGCATACACTATACTCAGCTCAGTACATACATACATACATGACATGACATTACATACCTAGTACATACATACATACACACATAATTGATCATTTTCAATGTCGCTAAGCTTACATTACGACCCAACTTCGTCAATACCGACTGCTATGACCGCTGCGTCTAATCTCTTGACAAACCCGAGTCAGCGCAGAGCGGCAGGAAGCCGTGAAAGCCGACTACCACCCGTGCTGAAACGAGCAGACGTCGCGCTTCTTGCGAAACCTTTTCATGGCAAGCTTCACAGACTTTTATCACCAACAGAGTTTTATCAGAACTATCTAGCAGGAAGTCTCGATACATATTTTTTCGTGTTTCGTTTTGTCTTAATAAGCCTACAAACTACATACTAGACTACGAACAACAGCTAGTCATGTTTTGTAGAGATCCTGATGGTATAATAAGTACAGTGATGGCCAGTAGTGAGAATCTTTAATGAGCTGGAAAAATAGAGATCAACATATGGCCATGAGACATTCTGCGTTTTTTTAATTTTTTTTTTTTTAATTTAACATTTCTTAACCTAAGGCTGATGAATACGCATTAAAATGGTGAGTTTTCTTTCCTAGCTGGAAGAACTTCAAACATCAATAAGCTAATGCATTATGTTTATTATGCCTTAATCTATCCCTGTATTTTCGTATTAAATTCATTATGAGTCATCTTTGAATGACCGCAATTCTTTTGTTTACGATTTATCTCGATTTGCATTTTTTAGATTTTTCTTCATCAAGATTTTTGTATAAAATTATGGTGAGTTTTATTAAAAAAAAAAAGTAATCCAATCTAAAAGAAAAAAAAAAGAAAAGAAAATGGATTTTCCTAAGCCATTAAATCATAATCTGAGATGAAACAAGAAAGTAAATGACAATTAACATATTTGCAGTCTTTGGCTTTTTTAATACCGCCATACATAAACCACAGAATTTTTAACACTTACGAAAATTAATTTTTTTTAAGAAAAAAAAAAAACAACAACAACAACAACACAAATATACAGATAAAACCCAGAGGAAAGAAAAAAAGTAGGAATTCTTATAGACTCCATATCCATAATTAACTTTATCTATTACGTTTGTGCCCATGCTTTAGAACACTGTCTCAAGTTACAATCCTCCATCTGCAAGGACTCGTGCCCAGATTACAGAATGTACAAAAGAATCCAAAGCAATAGGAAGAAAAAAAATTTAAAAAAAAAATGAAAAAGGAAATGTTTTTTAAAACAAAGTTTCTTTTTTTTCTCTCTCTCCTCCCTACCCTACACAAAAGGAGCTAAGGAAAATTGGAAAAAGGGAAACAAAAAACAAAAACCTAGTAAGTTTACAAGAAATAATAACCTTACGCATAAAGTGATTCCCTAATTTGAATAAAACGCACAGAAAATTTTTGTTGTTGTAAAGATGCTGAAAGGAAAGTAAGTAATAAAAGAAAGAAAGAAAAATGAAACAAAATTGTTAAAGCCTCCAAACAAACTCATGAGAACAGGATAAACGACACGACACCCACACACCAGCAACGTATTTGTCTAAAGCAACATAAAAGTTCAATGAGGTGTTAAACCATAATTTGCACAGCTAACGTACACACACATACTCTTACATTGTGTTAGTTACCAATACATCAACAACCAATCTACAATAATACACCGGAACAGGGTCTTGTAAGTTTCATTTGCAAATTAAATAGAAAATTTAACGCCTTCATAAGGACTAGCAACTGTAATAGTAGGTTAGGCGAAGCAGCCACCACTTTGCTGTTACCATACGTACCACTGTAGTACTGCTTTACCACCTATCCCTATGTCATATAATACTATGGCGATAGCTTTATGGAGATGCGAATTCGAAATTTTGGGTGTCCAAGCATACAGAGAAGGTTTTCTGTGACCAATTTTTCTTCTTGGCCATTAAAGCTCCTGCAGATGATGTTGTAAGGTCTTCTGAGACACTGGGCGTACGTCTTCAGAAAACAATGTCCCATTAGAACTGCTGTAAGGTTCCTAAGATGATCATATAAAGAGGAATACCAGTTTCAAATACGAATTCATTTAATTTTCTGTTGTAGCAGCCATTGCGGTGCATCAGCTTTATTGTTACCCTCAATATCCCCATGTCCAGGGTCCCACATGGGAATATTTTCTTAGATGTGAGATATTGACTCTATGGACTCTAAAGATCTCTCCAGCTTCGACTGGCGTGTAGTATTGCGAATTCAGCAGAATTAGAGCAGCTTTCTTGTAGATACGGATTTTAAAAGGTTGGGTATGAGGAATTCTCTGTAAAGCAGTGCCAGGAAAGACATGAGGTTTATCCATCAAAGAGTTTACAGCATAGGCGAGTTTTAGATTAGGTGAGCTGGTGGACCTTCCTTGTGGGACGGAGACTTGTTATTTACGCAGCATTTACGGCCCGTTGTATACCACAATCAATATTCAGGAGGGGAAACCCAATTCGAACTCCACAAATAATTCTGCCGATTGTGGTAGCGAATCCTTACGAGGCACTTAGTCTATTTACGACAACAAGCAAGCACTCGCACATTGAGGGTGCAGCATGCATCTCTTCCTCTTTGCTCGATGGCTATAGTTGCCTATAAGGAACATCATTGTGCTGTATGCTGAGCTTTCGACGAACCTATTAAAAAGGATCGTGAGCGCCGTAGCTGTGAGATTTAGAATTGAAATGAGTCCGACTCCTCTTCTTTTTCCATACGTGTGCCCAGCAGAGTCCAGCAGACTCTATTCCGGCGTCTCTTTGGCTGCCAAACGCGATTGAGCTCCGTCTATAACTTTCTGAGCTCTTCTATGACATTTGAGCCCTCCGCCTATTTATTTCAGGCAAACGAGGTTCTACCTTATTGCCCTGCAGAAACCATGTTGTGTCAAACCTATCTGTGACTACGTTCCCAGCCTCATCAGCAATGCTTATTCTCGCATCGACTATACCGGTGTCCGGAACCGCTTACGTAAGATGTTAACCCCCCGCCACCGTCCCATTTGAATGGCTTCAAATTTTCCTGGTCAGTAGACGTCCTTGTGAACTCAGGACAGAACACGACGCGTTGTTATTTTTATCTATTATTTTGCAGTCTGTTTGTTTGTCTTTCTTCTGGTCCGGAGTAAAATAACTCGTGATAGATTTAAGTGGTATTTTTGTTTTTTCTATATATTCGTGTTTATATATCGTATGTGATTTTGTTTATCTCTCGTCAAGTATTAATGGTAAAATCGTGGATACTCATTTCACAATGATCGTTATACTTTTAGCCTCACCCACCGCAACCCCCTACTTGGATATTCTTTTTGTGTTGTTTGTTATCTGTTTTTATAGTGTAATGTCTATTATTATTTGTTTTCTTTTTCACGATGTTCCAAAAATAATATATAATGTATGAATCACGGTTGTATTTGAAATTATCATGCTTTCCTTCGTTGTACTTTCTCCATGTTCTCTTTATTTATGTTTATTTTTTTCATATATTTCTGTGTATGTGATAAGAAAATATAATTATAGTTATGTATTGGGATGGTTTAATTTTGTTATGTGTTGTGGTTAGGAGTGAGTATATAATTTTTTTATACTTTTATTTTTGTTGTGGCCTCCTTCTATCATGTGATGCTCCTCTCATATATTTATTTAATTCTTTGTTCTTTTATATCATGTGTGTATGTGTAGTTGTTTGTTGTGAAATGTCTGGATACATGTTTGTGCTAAATTTTGAAATATGGAATTATTACAATTGGCTAATACAAAATGAGGAGGAGGAGGAGAGATTAGGATGGATAAAGAAGAGAGACGAGAGAATGGAAAAAGTTGCAAGGTTCATCTAAGAGGCGTTATGAGAGCAGATGATGGAAGCAAAATTAACTCTGTTGGAAATGTGAAAGCTTTTTTCCTTGCATAGATTACAATAGAATTTCACTGTATTTTACAGGGGTTCATTATTTTTTGGGTATAATCGTCGCATAAAATGTATTTGGTGCAAACGTGGTAGCTAAAATGTCGCCGGGTACACAAGTCAATTGGAAATCTTGCTAATGCAGTACGTGAGTGCATTGTGTAACTGAATGGAGAACGCCGAAAAAACAACTCGGAGTGCAAATAAAATTGTCATTCGGAGTGGACTTGAAACTTTAGGTTCCGCCACTCATGTATAGGGTGAGCCATCTATCGATTTCAATTTAAATCATCTTGGTTATTTCGAATCTGGCAATACTTGTGTCATTCTATTCTGTCACATAATTCAGTGTTTTAGCTCCACTGCACGTAATAAAACGATTTACGCTTAAGCAACGTTAGTACACACGGGGTCAACGAGAAACGGCACGGTTATTCGATTTTGCCAAAAAAAAAAAACGTCATTTTAATCATCTCTTGTTGGTGAGTTAAAGCACAATTTCCGTATTATGGCGATCAGAAACCTTAACGTGGATCTTACAGAACCCAATGATCCATTACGAAGTAACTGTTTGACTACGGCTTCTGGAAGCAGGCATATATAGTCCACTCATTTCTAATGATGAAGTAGGCGCAACAATCCATAGATTGGCTAGTGAACAACAATAGTTGAGATATAAACACGAGAAAAAAAATACGATACAAATTGCACACCAATACAGAGATTTATTAAAGAAGATTCAAGCAGGAGTTCTAAAAACTGCCATTATATAATTAACCATCAATAGAGAATTCAAATTTAAATTGAAAATGAAGGACGGCGCACCACCTGATTAAAAATATCGGATTTTATTCTTTTTGATACCCGTATCTTCATGAGAATAATTGAATGTGAAACAAGATGTTGCTGGTTTCAGCAGTAATAGTGCAACTTACGCACATATCATGCACACAATCGATTTACATTTTAGTCCAACGCATATATGTGGCAGTATTATTAAGCTACAAGGTCAATGTCACACTTGGATTGTCAAGAAGCTGTAATTTGACAAGTTGGAACATTTTCTGTGGGGATGACTAAAGAAAAGTGTTAAGGCGACAAACTAGAGACATATGAGCATTTAAATGGCCAATAAATATAGTGATGCATTGCCAGAGATTACGACCCCTGTACACTCGAAAAAAAGTAGCATAAAAATTGGTTTGATTTAGTTTCAGAAAGGAAAGTGGCAACTTACTACACGATTTCAATGCACTCTCGACTGAATTAAGACGTCAAACGAATTGATCGCCGTTTAACATTAGCGTTAAATGGTGATGTCAATTGGATTGCACAAAAAATACTGCAATTAATGATGAGCTTAAGGATACTTTTCCGATGGAGAACAGCGATTCAAACCAGAAAAGTGTTACTGTCGATAAACCAAGAGACAAATTGAGATTTATGAGCCACATAAAATATGATAGATAAGCCCATTGGCGAGAGACGAACACTAGTACACAAAAACATCGAAAAAAGATGCTAGAAAATTGGATCCGAACCCAGAAGTAGGACATAACTGTGAAGCCAAGCTGAAGGCACCAATATAAAACTGAATTAAATATTTCATTTCTAAACGGAAAATTGTACGAAATTAGATCAAAAGAATATTAAATGTTGAGATAAAGCCATGATATGTACTCTTGATACAATGCACATGCATTTGTTTAAACAATTTCTGCATTACATTGACTTGGAAAATAAATCAAGGAAGCATTTAAGTCCATAAGAGTTTTATTATTCATAAATTTTACTTCATAATACATTTCATATTCTGTTTTCAATACCAATTTAGCCGAAAACTAATTAATTATTTAAGTTACATTATATAAGTAATCACCTTTCAAAAACGGAGGAGAACTGTCATCAAAAAATTTCAAATACAAATTCAAATTCAAATTCAAATCTTAATATTTCATGCGATTGAAGAACAGCTTCAATAAATAATCTTCTTCCGACTAATATTAGCAAATGATTCAAAAGTTAAAATCAAAGGCCAATATAAAAGACAAATAATGTCGTCAGTAATGGCAGAAGCAGCATTTGCGTAGAGATATTATTGAAGATTTCCCTTAAGTACCCTTTAAGGAGGGGGACACATTATGTGTGTGCTCAAACCAATTGCAACAAAATTCGTTTTTAAATTTTTATTCCCTCGCTTACCATGTAATACAGGCACAAAATGAGCTTTAATGTGTGTGTGGGGAACTATATTCAGTTTAAAGAAACCCTATATGCTCGACAACAAAAATTTACACTTGAAATCCAATTAAAATACGTTTTCATTTGCATTTGCATTTTTACCGTTTTGCGTTTTCTCTTACCACAAAACAGAAAATAATTTTTTTGGGGTTTGGCAGGGACTTGCAGACAAAATTACTGTTGCACTCGTTTTCTATCGATAAATGACATTTTTATTTTATTTGTGTTTACTTTGTTGGGCATACTCTGGAGAGTCATATTAGAAATGCATTTAAATGGCCAATCGATCATGATGTATTGATGGCGCAGCCGGCAATTTCATATCAATGTAAACGTATTGAAAGTAAATTTAGGGATTCCCAGATTGTATAAAACAGAATTTTTTGTTGTTGTTTTGGTTGATGTTATCCTTAGGTCTGAAACAACCTAAGAATTTAAATGGCAAACACTGTACTACAAAAAGAAGATAAGCAGAACCAAACATTGGACTCTTAAAATTCCTGAGTACTGAGAACTCCAGAAGAAAGTACAGTGGGTTTAAGAGATATACAGTGGGTTCGAATGGCGTGTGAAGACTCTAGTAATACTAAGATTGCAATATGCTGACAAACGAGTTTGTTCTTGTAGGTTGTGTGTTAGCTTAGTTAGGTATAATGAATCCACGAGTTCAAACCCCATTCAGAGCAGTCACGTCCAAAGCGAAAAATATAAAAAATATTTCCACCGATTACTATGGTTGGTATTTAATGGCTTGGCTTGGCCTGCACCCATACATGCATACATAATTAGCCATTACAAACCCTTTAGTCAGGATTACAACCTAGCATCTCAACATCCAGTTATGTTGTGTTAATTTGTGTTAATTTATACAAGAAGATGGCGGGAAAACCTATGTGTTAATTTATACAAGAATAGCGGGACCTACAGTTCAAAGTCGATTCCAAGCGATAAATATTTGAAAAACTTTTCTTTACCTGCCTCAATAGATCCAGGATTTGAAGGTAAACGTCCAAAGACAACGACATATGATAGCTGAAGCAGTCGGCCACTGACCTTAATATTTATCGAAGAATTATCTTCAGCGATGAGATTTATTTCTGTATGAGCAAGTACGTGAACAATTAAAATTTTTGACCATACCACTTCCTGTGCGATCTAAGTGCGTCCAATGCATATTGAAAAAGTCACTGTTTGGTGTGTATTTCGGGGTGGCAGCAGCATCTGTTCATATGTCTTTCAGAAGGGTTTCCAGGACTTCAATTCAACTACTTCTGACCTGAATTAGATTATCTGGACATCAAACATATGTAGTTTCAATAGGTTCAACTCACGACACATTGGATATCCTGTACAATTGGTTTGAAGGCATTGTCGTCTCACGTGGAAATGATGAGGAACCATTCGCCTTCTTCTTGTGAGGTTTTCTTAAGTTACAGGTTTATGAGAAGAAACCACAAACCACAATAGTTCTCGAAAGCAATATTATCAATGCAATCGATGAAATTCAATTTGATTTATGCGCCCGAATCATGCAGTATGTGACGTTTAAAACTTTCGAGTCAAGCTCTCTTAGTTTCTGGCGGGTCTTTAAAGATTTGTGTGGCCTAGTGTTGTCATGATAGAACACAACGCGTTTTTTGTTGATCAATTTTGACGGTTTTATTGCAATTCCTTGCTCCAAACTTGTTAATTATTGTCTGCATAAATCAGAATAATTGAACAAATTCTGTTGAAATCATTCTACCTTACATTTCTATTGGCTTTGCAAAAATTTCTGAATCACAGATCAAAACTGGAAAATCGTTGCACTCTTCTTTTACCACTTGCAGCTTTGTTTCATACCGAGAGACATCCGTCGAGACGTATATTTAATGCGGAGATTTTCGAAAGACGGCGAGGGGGACGAACTTGTCTAAGCTGGAAGGACCAAATTGTCATCGATTTGCGTAAGCAATTGGCGAAGGCGCGCCAAAACCAAGGACGCCTGGAAGGATTATTAACAAGAAGAACAATTAACAAGAAGAAGGAAAGTATGCGATGCTTTCTCTTCTCTCCCAAATACTAGAAAAGCAAAACATGATGACAACAATGAACTTTAATTTGCTACCGAATTTTTTCGAACACCCAATATTTTCATTTTCACGTTAACCCAGCAAAAATTTAACAATTTTATCATAGAAAATCTATAAATATGTACGACATACATACATACCTAGCTGTTCCTTAGACATTTAACATTTTGAAATCCATATAAACATACACACAAGCAAACAATTTCTACGAACAACATGCATACGTGCATTTAAGTAAAGTAATGTTTGCATGTTTGATAGTTGTTTGTATGCATTTGTACTCAATGGATCATTTGCCTTTTGAAATTTTTAGCAATTAAACAAAAAAATCCACAAATACTCAATGCTCTTGACTTGACTAAAATATTAAATAAGACCGTGTGGGTGTGTGTGTATGCGTAAGTAGAATACTTATTATTACGTATGAGAGAGAGAGAGAGAAACTAACATTACATATGAGTTAATAAATTGTATTTGTGCTTTAAGCAATTTAATAATACACAAACACAACACACCACCCACATGCACTCACACTTGCATAAATATTTGATTCTCCTTGTGCTGACATCAACATGATCCACAATATGAGTACGCGAGTACGATTACTTCTAACGTTTGTTTACAATGAGAGGAAAAAAAAATACAACCAAACAACAATCGTCCTTATTGACTGACTCTCATATGGCACAAAAGTGTCCTGTGTGTGATATTTGATATTTACAGTTGTTTATTTATAAAATACAAACACATACAAGCAACACTCATAGCACTACACGTGTCTACTTACTGTGATATTTATACCACTTTCATACTCATAATGTATAATCGTCGTGGTATGATGTGATGGGTCATGAGTGCATAGAATTCATTTTCATATTCATATGTTTGTATGTGGTGGCTTTGAATGCATATGTATTTTGTATTTGTATTTGTATTTGTATACGTATTCGTTTATTTTATGAAAAATATTTGTTTTTGCTTGTATTTGTTGACTATTTTTGGTTGATGTTTACAAAAGGTTTTCCAATTATGGGGTTTTTAGTGACAAAGCAAATGTAAATTTTGTTTCTACAGGTCTAGCAATAGGAGAGTGGTATTTGAAAGAAAGAAACCAAAGAAACTAAAAAAAACCATTTCGGTAGTCTATTTAGGTAGTTTGTTGGCTTATTAGACTTGAAGCCAAGATACAAACCCCAAGTATGAAAAAATATTCTCTCAGCAGATTTCTGGCAAAAACTCTGAAAGTAAATCAAAATTGTCATGAAAAGTTTCTAACAATTGCCTCTCAGGACACAATACTATCTGAGTAGGAAGGACATGCTGTAACTCGAAGGTTCAATGAACTTGCTTAGTGGAGTCCACACCATTGACAGAACTTGACAATACCAAAGTTTTATTATGTGCATAAATCGACGTGTAAAGGTATATTTTACCGTTAAATTATTGTTCAAAAATTTTATTAAATTTTTTCAAGTTTTTGATCAAATTTTGATCAAATTTTTGATCAAATTTTGTGACCAAATCTTTAAATTAAGTAAAGATTTTAGATTATTTTACAAGCTTAAAATATTACACAAAAAAAACATCCTCCATACTTAACACAAAAGTTCAATGAACCTGCTTAGTGGAGCTCCCAACCATTGACAAGACTTTACAAAACAAGAGCAAAGATTTTTGACTGTGTCCCTAGCAAATGCCCAACTATTTTAGGTTCTTTTGCAAGCTTAACAAAACACTCTTCATTTAAATCCTCTTTTACCATTGCACTAAGCAAATAACGTTTTACAACTACAAACTTAAACCAGAGAACTCATCATAAACTCGAATGTATGTACGTGCGTTGTATACAACAAGCAATTGGTCAGAGTTCATGACTGTGTAAGTGTGTGGTTTGGTACATACATATCTCGTACAATAAAATGAACTGTCGATTGCATTATTTGCTTTAATAATGTCCCTTAAGGGACTTTGTTCACTACGATTATTATTTGTAAAATTTGCAACAAGCATAGCAACAACAAAACCTCTCGTACTGGCAACACTAAAAAAGAAATGATAAAAGGGGAAAAAAAACCTCCCAATGATTAGATGTGAATGTGATTATTTGTAAAGACAAATGAATGTGAGTAATGACAGAAATGAATGAATGCAGCAATGAATGGAAAATTTTTAAAATTTCCCAAAGAACTTGAAAGCAAGATTGAAAGGATTGTATAATCCGTAAAGTACTTAAGAACACAAAACAATTGACAATTTAAAACTGTGTGGAGACAAAGGAACGAACCTATTAAAAAGCTTTACATGTACTCCCTCCCGCCTAGGGAGAGAGCTAGAGGAGAGAGCTAGGAGAGAGTAGGTGATATAGTGAGGTGGTTTATTTTATGGTTTATGGTTTATTGTGCTCTTGAACTTTTCAATATTTTTTATGGCAATTTATATGTAAAAATCTATGCCAATTATTTGTTTGCTTATGTCCTACCACAGGCGGCTTTAGTAGTTTTTTTTTTTTTGTTGCTCTTTGGTTTTGAAAATAATTTGCATTACCAAATGGCTAAACGCAGTCATATTTACACAAGTTTTTGTGCAATAATGAAGTTTATTAATGAACTTTAGTTGGCCCCCGAAAACGTTTAGTGTAGACATTTAAAGCCATTTTTGTGTTGTAATTGCAGTTGTGAAGTTGCGAATTGGGCGCCTAGTATTGGATAAGCTTAAGGATGAATTATTTTTAGTTTTCAACATGTTTAAAAACGAATTCTACAAGATTTAACAATAAAAATTTCCATTGCCATTTCAATTCATTCAATGCTACACATCGGATTTATGCCTTACGGAGTTTATTAAGATGATCAAACTTCCTCTAAAAATCATAAGAAAAACTCAACCTTTCAAATAAAGCACAAACTTTTCTTAAAAGCTGAAAAAAGAAGCCAGAAATGCTTAAGATTCGAGTTTATAACAGCACTATACAATCCCTCAAGTCTATCAAATATCTGGCTGAACTGATACTCAAAAATCCCATGACAAATAAATTGCCTCTCCATAATGGTGGCACACATTTGTCAATCTAAGTGGAGATAAACGTTCTTATTGTCAACACAATACATATTACAATACATCTTACAGCATTAACATTAAAATGATGTCGAGATATGTACTCCTTTGTTTTATTGATTGGGACCTTAGTCTTCTTAAAAGGTGGTATTGCTTTAGGTGCCCTCAATCTATGTGCGATAACGTTGTGACAGCTTTTTCAAACCTACGACCCTGACAACACACATGCATAATTGGTCATTGCAACCCTTAAGTCAGGATTACCACCTAGCTTCTCTTACCACTTATGTTCTGTGCCTTATTTTAATACATGAG